>JAULKK010178462.1:0-16232 GCA_032355705.1 Rubia peregrina | reverse complement strand
TATTATCATATTATGTTGTTGGATTCATCATAACTTGTATTTTATATTTTTTTTTGAATATCTTTTACACACATAAATAAAGATATAAATAGTTAAAAATTGATGCAGTTGACTTCCAAAAGTCAAATTAAGCAATTTATAACGGGACGGAGGGAGTACATATTAATTTCTAATCATTTTCTTCTCCATGTTTCTTTTGCTACTTCCATTCGCCAGAAACCGCCGAATTATGCTGGAAACCACTGCGATTTAGCGGAAACCGCTGCATTTTGACAGAATCTTCATACAATAAGTTAAATTACTGTGTTTTTATTATGTATTTTCCACTTTTGTTTTAATGCATTTAATTACTATGTGTTTTGCCCTTATTTTTGTGTTCTTTGTGTTTTTTTAAGATTATGGTTCGTGCTAAGTGTGATGAGTGCTCTCAGATGGCCGAAGAAGTTTCTCCTTCCAAGTCGCGGTCGGATCATGCCTCAGGTATTTTTTTCCCTGTTTTTTTTATTTCATGTGTGTGCAATGATGTTTTTTTATATTTATGCTAGGTTTTAATTCATGTTTTCTCACATTTTGGATTTTTTTGGACTTCTTGTGTGTGTTGTGTTCAACTTTGGATGTTTGGGTGTAATTTTTGGCGGTTTTTAATTGCAATTTGAATGTTCTTCAACTTTTGTAATCTGATGAGGTTTATTTGTAATGATTTGAGGTTCGACTTATGTGATTTTGTGATGAGGTTGATGTTTAATATAATGAGTGTGAATTATGGTAAGTCTTTGATGAGGTTTCCCTTTATTGTTTAACATTTATGTGTACTTGTTGATTTTCATGATTCGGTATGACAGTTTGTTGAGGTTTATGCCAAATTTATTGAGATTTTTCGTCAGAGGATTATTCTTAATGATTTGAGTATTGATTTATGAGAATTTAGTGTTGAGGTTCATGTTTAATATGTTGATGTGTGATTTATAGTAACTTTGTGATGAGATTTACCCTTTACTGTTTGACATTTATGTGTAAATGTTGAAATTTATGCTAAGCTTATTCAGGTTTTTCATCGGATTTTTGTTTTTATTTACAATACCTTCTGAGGCACCTATTCCTCTACGTCGGCATTCTACAGGCACATGTACACATATTTACACAATTCAAAGTCGTATAGGTAAATTGAATTTACCTCCAACTAGTTTGTCAAATCAGGTACAAGTTGATGAGTATGTTCGGTTGTGCGTCGGCAATCGAAGGAAAAGGCAGCCGGTAGAAGAAAAAGTTCTAAGGAAATCGTGCGTTATAGCTCAAGATTTATGAAGTATCAGAATATGCAGAAAATTTCTAAAGATGAATGTGGTGATTGGAAAGGTACTGAATGCTGCAACAACTTTGGATGCTGGTTGTAAAAAAAATTTATTTTGCATTTGTTGTTTTTGTTTTGTTGACGTTATCTTTCGTAATTTGTTGATACTTTTATTTTGTTTTTTTATACAGGTTCAAATGTTGGTGTTAAGGTTGATAAGGTCCATAATGAAGTTTCTGATTCTGAGAATAAAGTTTTTCTAACTGCTCGTGAGAATGATGGTTATGAGGATGGTTATTATTTCATATTTCATATTTTAGGTTTTTAGTTTTTCTTGTGTTAATGTTACCTTTTGTGTTTTGGATTTTGGTACAGGTTCATTTGTGTGTGAGAGTATTATAACTCGTAATGAGGTTAAAATTGATGGTTGTGATGTTACTACTGGTGGTAATAAGGTTCAAGATGTTGCTTTTGATGTTAATGTGGTTATCCCTACTGATGAGGTTGTTGCATTTGTTGCTGATGATAAAGATGCGGTTTCTGAAAATGTTGCTGAGGGCTGTAAGTCTTTATGTTTTTGTTTTAGCTTTTGTTTATAGATGCTTCCTTTTTATAGTTTGTTTATTGTGTTTTTGTTTTTCAAACAGGGTCGACTGTGGCTGGTTTTGAAAATGTTGATGCTCCAATTGTTCAGGTTCCAATGCCTGCTTTTGTTGAGGTACCACCTGTTTCTTTTGAGGTACCAGTTGCTTCTGTTGAAGGTATTTCTTCAGCTGCTGATGGTAAGGGTACCTTTTTTTGCTTTAAATATTGTTACCTGTTTCATTATTTGGTTAATTTAGTCCTTTGTTAATGTTATCTATTTTCATTACAGTGGAGCCTGTGTTTGTTGCTCCTCGTAAATTTTTTATAAGTGCAGACCAGTTACAAAAGTACCTCCTGTATATAGGATGAAGAAGAAGATGGTAGCCAATAGCGTTCTAGATGAATTTGATGTTGTTGGCAGTAAGTTTTTTACATGTCATGCTACATATTCTTTTGATGTTACTATTTTTCATGGAGAAAGTCTCAGTAAAGGCTAGGGGTGTCAAAATAGACCCGTAATCCGCGGGTCAAGCAGATTTTTTAATTTTAAACCCATATGGATTTGGGTAAAATGGGTAATGGGTCAAATGGGTAGTTGAAAAATATGGGTCAAATGGTTTGGGTTTGTGGGTTGACCGCGGGTTTACCTATATGAGTTAAAACTCGCGGACTTACCCATATGGATTGTTATATAAACCCATATGGGTTGAAATATGGGTTGAAACCTGGGTTGGTATATAAACTCATATGGGTCAATATATAGGTTAAAACCCGCGGGTTTTACCCATATGGGTTGATACATAAACCCATATGGGTTTATATGTGGGTTGAAACCCGCAAGTTTACCCATTATTGACCCGTGAGTTGAATGATTTTCAACCCGTGGGTTGAGCGGGTTTCAACTCGACCCGTTTTGACCCGACCCATTTTTTACCCATCATAAAATGGGTCATACCCATATTTTTTAATTACCTATTTTACCCAACCCGTATTTAACCCGTCCACCCATTTACCACCCCTATCTGGACTATAAACTCGTCCTAATCAGATTCGAGAAACTCTCACTTTCCATAGATGCTGGATAATGGGTACATGGGTATTCCAAGGATTATTAATTAAGGTTCTCTTGTGGACGCTGGACTTCTCGCTGAATTTTGAGTCTTCGATTGTTTCAGTATGGGTAACTATTCGCAACGTTCCTTCATACTATTACAATATGTCTTCGATTGAATCTATAGGTAATAGTATTGGATCCTTCATTAAGATGAACGCTACCACAACTGGGTTAACCCATCATTTGCTATTAAACTCTGTGTTGAGATTGAACTGCTGAAACCATTAAAAGAGAACATTCGACTAGGTTCAATCCAACATAATAAGAAATATCCTATTGACTATGAAGACCTACCTTATTATAGTATTCACTGCTCTAAATTAGGCCATGCTGACAAACATTGTCGATCACTTAACCCCTCTAGAATGCCTGGCAGTCCTATCTCTGAAACAGATTTAGACCAGAACAATGATAACACAAATCAAGTTCAGCACCATACCCTTATCAGAGCTACAACAAATAGGAAAGAAAATCCCACTCTGTACCAAACGATCCCTTCCACATAACTTTTGGAAACCTTAAGTCTTAGGCCTAATACTCAGGATGTAATTAAGAAAATTATAAGGATCAATCAGCCTCTCAAAATACTAATCTATCCCCCATGCCAGATACTCTCCAACTGCATCACTCTGTTTACAAATACGCCAAAGATGATCTCCACATCATCTCAGGCAAGCAGATTAATTTATTTTCTACCTCTCGGGCTAATAAAGTTTTCACTCTAAGCACATATCAAATAAGAATAGGTTCTCTCCTCTCATTGACTTGAAAAATTCAGAAGAATCAGCCACCCCCCATGCTTTGGAGAATGCTCAAACTGATTGCCAAGAAGTCTCCTCTCGAATATCACCTAACAATCAGGTACCCCTAACCCTTCCCTTTAATCATGTACAATCTGATAATATTATTGTTGATAATCCAATTGCTAACCCCATAGTCATACACCCAAAACTAAGAAAACCAACTACTTCACTCGGTTTAACAAGATGATGCTGAGATCTGCTTCAAAAGGCCAAAAAATTTCAGATTAATGATTAGTAATTTTTTTAAAATGGTTAGTTTGAAATCTTATATGTATGGACACATCCATGTTTAGACTTTATGATCTTGTTAGAAGGCATAAGTTCCAATTTATATGCTTAATCAAACCTAAACATGACAACTCACTGTGTCAAAAATACATGGCTGATCTCAATTTTACTCACTATATGCAAGCTCCTAATGGCCAAATTTGGATTATTGGACCGACCAAATTCAGCTAAATCTACTAACTGGTCATAATCAATTTCTTTTTGTTCAAATTCTAAGTCCACATCTAAATATACCTATGCATGCAGTTTTTATTTATGGACTGAGAACAAGACTAGAAAGAAAACAATTATGGGCTGACCTTATTTCTCTGAACACAAAGGATGCAATGTTTATAGGAGACTTCAATGCCATAACCATTGAAGCTAAATATAAAGGTCCATCTAACACTAGTAAAGGCAATATCAAAGATTTCAATGATTTCATTAATACTAAATGCCTAACACACATTAGTATTGTTGGTAATTTATTCACTTGGACAAATTCTATAATTAAAAAATTTTACTTCTAAAAGATTAGACAGAGGTCTTTGTGATGACTCATGGATTAACAAGTTCACATCCTCCTCCATCTGAACCCTTAACAATCTGTCTTCAAATCATAGTCCTCTCCTCTTACCGATAGGCCTCTCTAACCCCTCAACTCCCAGTTCTTTTGGGTTTATTAATGCTTGGTTTAATAGACCTGAATTCCTTGATTTGATCAGGCTTGACTGGATATCTCCTATCCCACAAAATGGAATGCTAGGATTACACCTTAAGCTCATAAGATTAAAGAAAATGCTTAAAAACTGGAACATAACTACCTTTGGAAACATAAAATCAAACGTAGAAAAGGGGAAGAAGAATTGGGAATCCAATAAATTAATTATGAGCTTAATCAATATGAAACTGAGCTAATAGAGTTAAACAAAAGGAGAGCCCCACTGATTAGGGCACTTAAAGAGGAACAAAAAAATTGGAAACAAAAATTTAAACTTAATTGGCTTAAAGATTGTGATAAAAACGCCCATTGTTACCATAATGTGGTTAAATAAAAAAAAGGAATAAGATGCAGCATCAAAAAATGATGTGACCTGGGTTCGAACCATCTCTGATATTGAACACGAAGTAGTCACATAATATAGGGAATTTTATCTGAACCTCCCCACTCTTTAGTTGATATGTATTACCCTCATTTCCTCAGTCAAATCCCCAAGTTAATCACACAACAGGATAACAATGAACTCTGGAAACCTGTTTCCATGGAAGAACTAAAATCAGTGGTCTTCAGTTTTAAAAAAATCAATTCCCAGCCCAGACAGCTTCTCTAGTTTTTTCTATATCAAAGCCTGGGAGATAATATGCTATGATCTCTTTGATGAAGTCAAAGATTCATAAGTTCATCTCCAATCCCTAAAGGTATCAATAGTACATGGGATACCATGATTCCTAAGAAGCTAATCCCTTCATCTTTTGACGATTATAGACCTAAAAGCCTATCAAACGTCTCTAACAAAAAAATCTAAAATTATAATTGAGAGGATCAAACCTCTCAAGGAGAAACTCATCTCTCCTCATAAATCTTCATTTCTAAAGGAAGAGATATAGCTGATAGTGTAATATATCTCGAAAAAGGACTCCTAGTTGCATAATTAAACTGGATCTAAAAAGGCCTTCGATAGGGTGAAAAATATCTCCCAAGCTTTCTTTTCCATTTTAGTAAATGGTAAACCTGAGGGATTTTTTAACGCTTCATGAGGGATTAAACAAGGTGACCCCTTATCTCATTTTCTCTTTAATGTTTTCCTAAAACTTGTACAAGAAATCTAGCCTTTATTTTCCATAATAAAAGGCTTCAATACTATCAGCTGCCAGCTAATTCGATTCCATTATCCCATTTAAGTTACGCTGATGACACAGTTGTATTCATGAAAAACCACAGCCTCTAGCCTCAGTAAATTAAAGGTATTCTCCAGGAGTTTGAAGAAGCCAGTGGGGATAAATTAATTGTATTAAGTCTGATTTCTTCATTAGCAAAAATGCATCTGTACACCAAGTTAGAGAGGTCAAAAATATTTTACACATGAGGCAAGGTACTTTCCCCTTCACCTACCTAGGTTGCCCTATAATCTCAGGTAGAGTTCAAAATGTGCATTTTCAGCCTTTGATGGAAGGATCGTGAATTGGAAGAATAAAATGCGTAGTTCAGGAGGGAAACTAATCCTGATTAAGTCTTCCTGGGATTTGACATCTGGTTCTGCACAAATAGGTCTGATTAGAAGGGATGAATTTGGCTTTTTTTTTATCTCGGGTAAAACTGAGAAGACAATTGACACAACTGAACCAATGGATTCAACATGGATGGTGGGATAATCAGGTAAAAGAATGGGAAGTGTGTGTGTGTGTGACTGGTTTCAAGAAATTGAAAGCTGCAAGGTTACTGCACATATGTGATGATGATGCACCACTATCAAGAATCCAATCATCGTTTTCAAAACAAGTTACAATATTAACCGTATGAATCAAGAGGCTAACGGAGAAGTCTCCCAAATTTGCAAAGTTCATCATCTCACCACCATCATTTCCTTGTTCCTTTCCCTTTCCTGCAGCATATTTGCAATAATTGACTGAATGTTTCCAAGTCCTTTGCTATCCACAAGCTCCAGAGAAGTGTTCTGACCAGTTTCTTCCAGATTAGAGATTGATGCTGCATTGGCATATGGCCTGCTCTTCCCTTTGCTAGCACGTGGCCACCACTCAGGGTAGCCATTCAACTTGAAGCATGAATCCTTCTTGTGTCCAGTCTTATGACAATACTCACATTTTAGAAACTTCTTGCCACAGCTTCCTTTTTATTTTGAGTGAATCTGCCAACATTGTTCTGCATTGGTGCTTGCCTCACTAGTATAGCAGCATGTTCTGTCACTGTTGTGAAACTGTCTTGCATACCTCGTTGTTCTTTTTTCAAATACAAAGAGTATGCCTTGCCTACGGCTGGCAATGGATCCATTACCAATACCTTATTTCTCAAAGCATCATACTCATCATTGAGACCAACCATAAACTGTTGTTGGAGTTTGTTCTGGTTGGCCTGCATTTCAACTCTCTCATCAAACCCGCCTCTGCAATGATAGATGCAACATGTACACTTCAACCTTGGTCTAGTTATGTCGATTTCATCTCAAACACTTTTCAAATTTGAAAAGTATGGAGTGATAGAGTCTGATCCTTGATTCAGTTCTCCCATATTTCTCATAAGCTAGTAGAACAATGGCTCTTGGCTTCCATTGATCATAAACATGAGATTCAGGATTAGGTTTTGGCATTCTTGTTGTGATGAACTCCAACTTTCCTCTAGCTGAAAATGCAGTGATCATCGCCTGGCTCCAGGTGATGTGGTTTCTTTCAGTCAGCAACTCAGAGACCACCACCAAATTGGTGTAATCTGTGCTAGGTAAGAACAAATGATCATTACGCCTGATACTCATGAAGCTTTCTTCATCACCATTATACTTATTCCTTCGATTTCCTTGGTTGATTGATCCCGTTTCACTCATCGTGAGAGAAACTGCAAGCTGCGCGTGATGGTTTTACTTGAAAAAATATATATTAAGAGCCTGATATGACTCTGATTAACATGTAGAAACTGAGCAAAGCTAGGAAACCAGAAGAACAAAACTGAGCACAGTTCAGTAAACACAAAGCTTTGAACAGAAAATTGATTGGGAAGAAAACTGAATTACTCGGATTGATTTTACGCCTGAACCGTGTTTTGTACATGTCTATTTATAGCTACATCTCTAACTGATTTATAGCTAATCATGCCTAACAAACTATAGTAATTAATCAGCAAGTAACTAACTGAAAACAACTCTTAACTAACTTCTGAGCTGACTGAACTAACTTCTGGCCTTAGCTTGCTGGAGAAGGTGCTGAGCAATAGAAGAATTTGGAAGGCCGAGCAGCATCTATGATGAACTTCTACAGGCACTCACCAATGGCAACTGGATAGTCAAAATTTTCTACAGAATAGCCTTTACAACATACAGTGTCCGTCCAACAGTTTGCACTGTCGGTGTGAAATAGAGCAATGAGATAACTATATCAAGAGGATAAAGTAAAGCCCAGCATTGAAAAATATATGATCACTTATACATGATAAAAGAACAAGTTCTCTTATACCTATCCAAAACCACAGACAGAGGCAATACCTCTAAATAAATTGCTGGAATTAAATGTCAAGGCCGGTGGTGACCAGCTGAGCGTAGCCCATGCCCCTGATGAAGCTTCTTGTGTTACAAAGTACCTTTATCAATGATGGATAGATGTAGTACCAAAGGCATCTTCCCATCTCTTAAAAGTTCCATCAATAGACAATGTTTGAAAAATCTCTCCTTAACTTCCACAACTTCTAATGAATCCAAAATCCAATTCAATACTTCCAGCACTCCAGTTCATATGCTCAGTATAATATCCCTTCACCCTTCAAAATCCTCATGTTCATGGTGACCTCATCCGATAAAACTCGCCTGAAATGTCTTATGCTTAATCAACAAAAACGACTCCTCTACAGGCCCTGATTTCCCATGAACACCAATGCCGTTCTTAACTATATCAATCAAACAAAGCCTCAACTCATCCCACGTTTAGCCTTTCTCTACACACTACATTGTACTGAATCACACAAGGAACATAATCTTTCTGTGATTTCATTAAATCATATACCTTTAAACCTGACATTTTCCCAACTACGCTGCTCTTTACGACTAACAGAGAGCTTCCAAACAATCAATTCAAGAATTCCTCAATGTCAGTGTTCCCTTTCTAAAGACTTCAAAACTGGAGACAAAATCTCTCCATGTCTTTTTAGCTTTTTACCACTGACTAACATCTTATGAGCAAATTTGGAGTTCTTGAGCTGCATTGTGTAGCTTAATCCCACAATACCTGTTTCATAAGAATTCTGCTTCCAGGTCATGGGATTTCTACAGTTCAATTAATGTAGATCATTTGTTTGGTAACTAGCACTTGATCTACCATTTACACCATTTACTTCTTGCCACTGGATATTTAGGGGAAATTAAACCCAAGAAAACCCCTGATGTAGCTCTAAAGTTTCATCTCAATGAAAATTGAGAATAACCATGCACAGTTCATGATACAAATTAAATATTCCAGAAGTAGAACAGAACCTCTATCATCTCTCATTAACGCTTCCCAATTCTAGCAATCCAGAAGAAATCTCATTTGGCACAAGGCCACTGCCAGTATATGTTTCAACCCAGCTCGAACCAGGCATCTTCGTAACTTTTTTATCCTGCATTTGCCTCCTTATCTCCAGAGCATCATTCCAACGCCCGACCTCTCGGTACACATTTGCTAGAAGAACATAACTTAAATGGTACTCAGGCTTCAATTTCATCACTTTCTTGGCAACACGTTCGGCAACAGTAGGATTTGTGCCAGTTGTGCAAGCACCAAGAAGAGCGGTCCACAGAGACGAATCATCACAAAATTCTGAACGGCTAATTAAGTTCTCAGCTTCTTCAATTTGACATGCCCTGCCTAGAAGATCCACCATGCAACTGTAATGTGAGATTTCAGCTTTGATCCCATAATCACCAGTCATTGATACAAAATACTGTCGACCTTGATCCACCAACCCGCTGTGACTACATGCAAAAAGAACACTTACAAAGCTAATGTTATCAGGTCGGACCCCAACTTTGATCATCTCATCAAAGATTTTAACAGCTTCTTCTCCCCTCCCATTCTGAGCAAATCCAGAAATCATTGAGTTCCAAGTTATCAAATTTCTAACTGACATCTGTACAAAAATCCTGTAGGCAAAGTCAATGCATCCACATTTTGCATAGAGATCAACTAAAGCTGATTCCACTATAACATCTCTCCAACCACCCTTCCTCAAGTACTGGCAATGAACCTCCTTTCCCGGCCTCACGGCTGCCAAACCTGCACAGGCACGGAGAATAGTTCCAAAGCTATAAAGATCGACTTCATCCATCTTCCTGAAAATCTGAACTACCGTATCATAGTCACCCTTCTGGCAATAACCTCCAAGCAAAGCACACCATGAAACTGCATTCTTCTCCACCATTCTATCAAACACATGCTGAGATTCATCAGGCAATCCACATTTTGCATACATATCAACCAAGCTACTCTCAATATACAAATTCCCAGAAAATCCGCCAGTAATAACCTTGGTATGAACTTGCTTACAGTGCCTCAACCACCCCAAATTCCCCAAAGCAGTCAAAAGACTACCAAATGTATATCCATCAGGAAAGCACCCGCTCTCTCTATGCATCAAATAAAAAAAACCCAAAGCCTTCTCATACAAATCATTCCTCGTATATGAAGAGATCACCGCAGTCCAACAGATAGCATCAGGCTCAAGCAACTCATCAAAGAGCTTCCGCGAATCCTCTGACTCGTAGCTCCTACCGTACATATCAATGAGCGAGCTCGCAATAACATAATTAGTCTCAAAGTTACATTTGATCACAACCCCATGAAAGCATTTCCCCAGTCTCAACTCTCCAAGCTCGGAACAGGCCTTGGTAACAGCAGATAGAGTGTAGGCATTGGGGTCCATCCCACTGCCCACCATTTCCACATACAAGTGGATGGACAGCTCGGGCATCCCCGCCCGGATATACCCGGAGATCATCGAGCTCCACGACACAACATCCCTGTGGAGCATTCCCTCGAACACCTTCCGGGTGTCTTTAAAATTCGGGCACAGCTTGAAATACAGGGCAAGCAAACTGTTGCCGACAAAACGATCGCCTTCGAGGCCTGACTTGATGACGTGGGCTTGAAACTGGAGCCCCTGCGCGAATGCTCGTTCTCTGGTGCATGTTTGCAGAAGGGATGCGTAGAGGGTAGGGGTTCTGTTGGCGTGGGTCGAGTTGAGGAGATCAATGTTGTCGGAAATTGAGGTAGATTTGCGAAGCTGGTTAAAAGAGGTGTAATGGCGTTTCCACAAGTGCTTCATCAGTTAACAGACGACGGCTCTTAACAGTTCTTTTGAATTTTGGCGGGTTTCAGTAACACACACTTTAGGACCTGATATTTAACGCAGAGTGCATTTGTGTCAAACTGTGAATCACAAGTTTTGGGGGTTTGATTGGCTCCTAAAACCAATTGAACCATTGTTTCTACAAGAGCTCGAACTCAATCTAGAGGGCTTGAAGCAGGCGCATCCTAAAAAATTATATTGTGAGTAACCATTTTTTAAAAATTAAATACTACCTATATTGGTGACAAAGTCTTATGGAAAGACAAGGTTTCATTAGAATTGTAGAAAGTTAGAGATTAAGCAGCATTTTAAAAAAAAATTGCAAACCAAACGCTATATATAACCCTTCCCCTTTTTCATTTTCACTTAATTTTTCATTTTTACCGCTTTTTGTTTCCGTTCTCTCTCCCCACTTTCCCCTCTCCATCAAACACTTCCGATCTCGATTTTCTTCTTATTTTTTCATTTATTTTGCCGCTTCACTGTTCCTTTGTGTTTGCCACAGGTAATTTTCTACTTTTGAGTTTGTTTTATTGTTTCATTTTAGGGTTTTATGTTCCTATTTTAGGATTTTTATTTCGGATCTGATATTTCTTATGTGTTATTGCAGCGGAATGGTGAAGAAGGAGGATATATCCTTCAAAGGTGTTGCGAATGGTGAAGGTGATGTTTATTTATCGATTTTTTTGTTGTTAATGTGTATTTTTGTTGTCAAAGGTTGAATGCATGTGCTTTATTTTACCTTATAACCGGGTTTTTTTTATTCTATTTGTGTGATGATGTTAGTGTTTTTTCTGTTTCCCCAATTTACTAGGTTTAGGGTTTAGAAGATCTGCTGTTTATTGTGAAAGGGTTCAGGTTTATAGTGTAATATGTTGATGTTAAGTGGTTGTTGTGTTAAATTACCTTTTGTTTTGGTGCGTAATGTTATTTCTTCTCATGTCCATTTTTTGTCAAATTCAGTAAGAGGAGCTATGTTTTGAATACGGATGTGAATTTATTGTTGTTGCCATTAATTTTTTACGACTTGTACTATTGGTTGATAGGTTTCATATTTGTTATAAAAGGTTATGTTTTTACTGTGAAATAAAAGGTTCGTCGTCGATTGAAGTTTCGATTGCTTTCATATCATGTAATTTTCTCTTTTTGAGTTGAAAGGTTCTATGTTTTGGATTCGAATGTGTGCTTTTGTTGTTGTTGCTGTTAATTTTTTGTGTGTTGTACTACTATGAGCCGATGTGTTGAAAAGTACAACCTTTGTTAGTGAGTTAGGTAAAGTTGTTGCTTGTAGTTGGGTTCTGTAGTTCTATATTTTCATTGTGATTTCAACGAACGAAGAGATTGCGGGTGTTAAACTGAATGTGAGTATGTTGTTTTATTGTTGAATTTTTTTCTTATCCTATGTTTGAGTGGATTTGTTGTTACATGTGTTGTTGTTTTGTAGGTTCCTGGTGAAGCATTTGTTTTGTTTCGAAGGGATGTAGAAGGGGTTACTTTCAAATTATCATAACGATTGGCGAAAGCACAAGTGGTAGTTGTTCAAGATGATTCGGACACAGTTCCAGAGCACCTGCCCAACTCTCAAGACATCCTTGATGATCCCTGAAGGTTATTGATGACCTCGTGCACGATTTTAAGAAGAAAGTAGCTGGATCCATGCTCAGTTTCTACCTTTTTGGTCTTGATAATCTATGATTTTAATAGCTATGTATTAGTTATGGATATATTATGGATTTTTTTGGATAGAAGAAGATACTATGTTGTTATTTTGCAGTTATCTGGCTTTAGGTATGACAGGTTTGATTTTTAGGTAAAACCAATGATGGTTTAGAGTGATACATGCACACTTTAAAGTGCACATTTGAGAAGTTTATTTTGTTTCAGATCTCTCTTAAAATTTCAAGTTACCCGATTATTTGTGTGCAAGGTTGGATTTTTAGGTTAAAAGATTGTATGTTTGTATTGATAGATCTTCAGTATAAAATGCATAATTCATAAGTTAAGTATGTTATCAACCTGATTATGGATATTGCATTCTGATTTGATTTCAGTTTGTTTTTTTAATAATTTTTTTAAAGTACATGGTTTTAGTTTAGGTTAATACATTGTTAGTTTATAGTGGTAGATATCCATTATAAAATGCACAGTTCTAACATGTTATTGACCTGATTACAATACATGCAATGGTTGTTGGAAGACAACTTCTTTATCACGAAACATTGATATTTTAGAATAAATATTGTAAGGAATATTGTCAATAATGTGACATTAAATGGAACTTTGCTAAAGAAACATTCTGAGTTACACTTGAAATCTAAAATAAATAAGCTACTAAAGTGATTCAAATGATATGCTATTTTGGCATTTTGGTACCAAACTCATTGATAGAGCATTTGCCTTTATTTAATGCTGACTTGATTCTTGCACGCCTTCCTTTTATCTTTGCATACATTGGATCAAGTATGTTTGTTTCGACTGAACTTGGTGCGCTGAATGCATCTTTTTGTTCTGTGACACTTGATTCTTTAGACAAATTTTTTGAGTTGATATGTGGCACTTGATTCACATATTGGTATTGATGGGGTTGACATCACTATTTTTTCTCAAGTTGTTCCCTTAACATGAGCACACAAAGTACTTTTCAGTAATGACTCCTTGTTTTGCTTCCATTGCGTGCTTTTTTGCAGGTGAATCCCAATTTGCTAGCATGTCATTTGTAGAGGTCCTTCGATTCTTGCATCAGTCTTGCTCGTAGTCCACTTAAGCATTCGGTCACATCAATCTCTGTTGAGCTTGGTAGATGTTCACACTTTGCAATAATTTCAAGTGAAACATTTGAGTTGTAGTTAGAAACATTATATATTTTAAGTAAAACATATATATTATATGTTACTTATTAGTGTTTTCAGTTTGCTTTTTTTTGTGATTCTTCTTCTCTGATCTGTAATTTCTAAATATTTTCTGAAATTCTACAATGTAAAACATTGTAATTTTAGGTTGAAACATAGGCATTAAATCATAAAATAATGAAATATAATGTAATGAATTTTGAAATGAGTTTTAAATCTCAGTTAACATTTGCTGAGATCTCACATTTCATGAACAAAAAAACTTAATATTTGATCAACCAAAAGGTAGTATGCATGATTTAAAAGATTACATTGTCAGCGTAAAGCGTTTGAATTTTAGTGAATCTAATAGTGGATCAAAATGGAGACGAAATTGTAAGAGTTCATACATTCACAAGGTATATTAGCGGCAACAAAAATTTGTTCTTCAATTCCTACTTCGATTCCTTCGGTTAAGGGCATCTTAATAGCAAGATTCAATCAAAGTAATGAAACATTAGGAATCTATTGCAATACAAAACCGACATCGCAAACAAAATCATAATCAAATAGATAACAAAATATAATCTCAGTTTTGGATGAAACTTACAAGTTCTTCATCTCCTCCATATATACTTCATTCTTCTGCGATTTTATACAGTAATGAGTGCTTGATCTGCAATAATGGATGGTGATCTGCGATACTGACCCATTGGATATAGATTCAAAGAATAAAAATGGTAGAATCGAAGATTGCAGAGCTACTTTTGAGGATTTGGGGATTTTTGTTTGAGCTGCAGCGAGGGTTTGGGGAAAAGGAAGGAAAATTAAGATTTTACCGTAACTAAGAGCGTGAAATAATCCAAATACCTTATGATCTGATTTTGACCCAGATTTCCTTGATTTTGACCCGCGAATTTGCTTGCCTTTTGTCTTAAAATTATAATTCAGTCCATGGTCTTTCCATGACTTGGCGGACCAGTACCTTTAATTAATTTTAAAATTAAAAGGTACAAATAATGAAGGGACTTAATACCTTACCTCAAAGAAAAAATATCATCGGCTTCTACAATATTTGATTCTATAAATTCTAGGAAGCCAAAGATCTACTAAAATGAGAAATAATGAAAATGATACAATATAGAGTCCTAATCTATGCTATCTTATATACATGAAGGATTGTGCATTCAACTCGATCTTTCTCTTGATGTCTATTGGCAAACCAGCAACTTAAAATTTACCTTTGTTGAACTCACCATTTTTTCAAGTGAATATGCGACACAATTGGCTTCTCCGAGAATGGGGCCGATGGTTTAGTTAAACTCTTCAATCTTCTCCCACATTTCACGAATGATATTGCAGCATCTCCAAGGAATCTAGTATTATCAACAGACCATTTTTACTAACAACATCGAGTCACTCTCAGTTTACTGCTTTCTGATTCCTTGTTGAGCAGTCAGTTGCAAGCCATGTAACAAATTCTTTGCCTCTACTTTCGAACTTGAACAATTTCCTTAAAAAATTATAGTGGAAGAGATGCAAACCATTTTTTTTTATCTCTAAGAGTCATATGTGCATCTGCTTGTCCATTGTTCAATAAGAACAATCTATATTCAATTTAAATGTCTTCGGTGGTGGTTTCCAGAAAATATCTCCAGGTTGTTTAGGAGCCTGTTTTAATCTTAGAATCAGAAGTTTCAAAATTGAATCATTTAAATCCTAGACGACCTTTAATTTCTTTGCAATCATTATGCCATTGATCATGATTAGAATATGTTTTTTATGAATTTAATATCAGGTTTGTATTCATCATTAAAAAAAACTTGTTTCTTGAGCACCTGGTGAACCAAACCACAATGCATGGCAGTACCCTCATCATATCGGTGAACAATACATGATAAAATTGTTGATTCCAATAATAGAAATACATATCCCATAGTAATGACTAGCTGGTGAGATAATGTTGAATAAAAAATCAATGTTATTCCACAACCTTTGAGTAACTGTGCAATTGTTGAAGATGTGATGTATTGTTTCAGACTCAGATTTGTAGAAGTAACAAATAGCGGGTAAATTGAAATAGAAATCTTCTAAAATACTCCATCTGTGTCACCATTAATAGCATGTTTACTTTTTCACGGTCTTCAATGATCATGTTTGACCGTCAATATCTCTAGCTATGATGAGATGTCAAATTCATGTATTTTCCGAAACAATTCTACTTGGTTATCTTTTTGTTAGAAGATTTCTAGATTTAGGTAGGTTAATATCATAAAGGGTTTAGATAACCATTTTTGGT
>JAULKK010178355.1:0-16234 GCA_032355705.1 Rubia peregrina | reverse complement strand
TCAACATTCTTGATAGATACTTCATTCCTATCACAAATAGGAGTGAAGATGTGGGATCTCCTTGCTTCACCCCCTCTTATTGCTTTAAAGTTTTCTGTCAGCTTGTCATTCATGTTCAAACATATATCAAACTTTATAGCACTCTCTTTAATCCATTCTAGAACCTGCATTGGAAATTTCAGCTCATCCAGCCATTTAAAAATAAACTCCCAATTCAGGCTATCAAAAGCCTTGCATATATTCACCTAAGCTACACAACTTTCCTTCATCTTCTCCACATTGTACCTGTGTAATAACTCCTTGTCTAAGAGTATATTGTGGGCAATAAACCTGCCTCTTACAAAATCACACTAGTTGTTGCTTATGATTACATGAAGCACTTCTTTCAATGTGCAACAAATAACTTTTGTAATGGTTTTGTAAATCACAGAAAAATAGGCTATTGGTCCGTAATCTACTGGTTTTTGGGGTTGGGGTACTTTTTGTATCAATGTTAGCACTGCATTTTTGAACTTCCTAGGAATTTTGTCACCTTTGAAGAACCGCTTTACTGCTGTTATCACATCCTTTCCCACTATCTCCCAGCAGTTCTTAAAAAAATAGCTTGAATAACTCTCTAAGCCTAGACTCCTAAAAGAGTGTATGCCTTTCATTGCTTTCCATATCTCCTCATCACTCACAGGTTTAATCAGCTCAATTTACCTTTCAATACTCATAATTTCTCCATAAGACACTTTCAGGATCGAGTCTCCTTGTTCTTTTTTCCACCCGAGTTGTTCTCTGAAATGCTTAATGAATGTTTCCTCCACTTTAGCTTGATATGTGATCAATAACTCATAATGTTTATTGCTAAAATGTGGTTATGGTATTGTCTTCTCTTCAGAGATGCATAAAATATGTTTGCTGGCTTATCACCATCATTTAGCCAATCTGCCTTTGTTTTCTGCCTCAAATGACTGAACTCTGCTTCTCTAAGTGCTTCTGCTTCTTTCCTTGCCTTAAATTCTTCCTCCTGCAGTTGTTTTAACCCTGGATCTCCATTTCGTTTTTCCTGAGCCCTCTGCCATATTTCATCTGCTCTTTCTGCTCTATCTCCAATACTCCTAAAATCTCTCTGATTCAGTTTTCTCAGTGGGTTCTCCAACCCAGTCAGTAATCCTACAAGATCACTCATGTCTTTTTATATCCTCTGTCTTCCATACCCTAGCTAAAATCTTCTTGAACAATCTCGACATTGCTCACATATGGAATAAATTGAATGGTTTATGACTTTTAAGTTCCTTGTTTTAAACCTGGCAATTAGAGGTAAATTATCATACATTAGATCATTTTTAACTTCACAACAAACCTCGTCTATCTCTTCCACCAATGTATAATTTATTATTCCCTCATCTATCTTACTTGTGATTCTACATTCTCCATTCCTTATGTTACACCAAGTGTAATATGCACCTATAGTTTTTATCTGCTCCATGTTTAGTTCCTCCACAACTCATTTGAAGTCAACTATTTCACTTTCAGCTACAAAGATACCTCCCAACCTGTCTTCTAGCATTATGGGGGAACTGAAGTACCCTATTACCAGCCAAGACTTTATTTTGTCTTTTAAACTGATTAGGAACTCCCACAGTGGTTTCCTTTTCTCCCCATTATTGAATCCATACACTAAGGTACAATTTTTTTCCACCTCCATCTTTCCTTGTACATTCCACGCCAAACCATTGATCCCTTAACTAATGATATTAATATCATAGTAGTCCCTCTCCATGTTTCCCATACTCTGCCCCCTTTCACAATTTCACTATTTGAACACATTCTCTATCCTAAACCAATTTTCCTCCATGCTTCTTCTTTTTTTTTTAAAAAAAAAACTTTTGTTTAGAATAATCCAAGGATGCCAGCTTGATTACTAAGGACAAACCCATCAAGCTATGTTTTCCCCCTTTAATAATACCTCTTACATTCCATGCTATTAGATTAACAACCATCATGAGGTTTATCCATTGTGCTCAGATCAGTACTCATCTGCATTAGAGGCCTAAACTCATCTTCCTCTATTCACTTGCTACTTTCTCCTTTCTCAATAGCTTGCTCATTTGACAATTTTCTTTTCCCTAGTTCTTGCCTCCCTTTTCCCCCTTCTACTTTTCTAATTTCCTCCACTCTATTCCCAGTTTTTCTTACTAAATTGAGTTGAGTTCTCTTGTCAACTTTCTCCTGGACCTTCTCTTATTTTTTCATACATTCATATTCACAATAGCCATACATTCTGCAATGATTACATTTCACTGGACTCCATTCATAAATCATCTCCTATTTCATAATGATTTTCCTCTCATTCACAAAATTTACCTCATTAGGCACAGATTCTGAGATATTCTTGTCTAGCTTAACCCTAGCAAAATTTAGCCTCTATTTATCTAGAGTTACCTTATCAAAGAAAATTGGTTTCCTAAGGGGGATTACTGTTTTGCTTATGATAAATGGCTGCCAGTATTTCAGAGGTAGATTAGGTTATCTAACCCAAACTGGAACTGATTCATACTCATTCAAATCTACATCTGGTTCCCAGGATTTTACTATAATAGGTTTTCCATCAAGAAGAATCATTCTCATTTCTACTAACTCTTCTCTACATGCCTTAGAAAAAAAATCACAAGGAAGGTACCTTTATGAATCTGCCAGACCTTCAAAACATTCTTCCTCCAAACTCTCACTGAAAAACTTTCCATGACCTTGTACGAGGGATTAAGATCCAGAAGTTTGCACACTACGCTTGAATCCCACTGCTTGGAATTCTCTTCAACATCTGTCATTGTAATTTCTCGCATTTCCATTACCACCCTATATGCACTAGGTTGCAGTACTTAACTTCGTCCTGCTTGTCATTGAAAAAATTACACCAGTTTTTCTCTCCTTCCACTTCTGCTCTGTATCATCATGACAACCATTTTGAGATCGCCTCCAATTGTATACCCCCTTTCTCCAGTGCTAGTTTCCCTACTGAAGTTTCTTGAATCGTGCTCAGTATGACTGAATTTCCCCCTTTACTCTCCACTTTGGCATCGTCTTCCATCCCCTTCTCTACCAATTTTGATTCTCCATGCTCCTCTACCTTTTATTTTTACTCTCCAATTTTGGTTTCTTTGGCCCTCTTTTTCACCCAATTTCCCCATTGGAGACGAAGCTTGGGAGCCCTCCGATCAGATGAAAAAAGGTCTAAAGTTACACATAGTAGTGGTGTAATCTCTCATAGCTAATAGAGACTGAGAATATTTCTTCAGTAAAATTTAAAGTTAATTGGTTTAAAATCACACGACTGTCAGAATTTGATGCAAGAATGGAATGTCATTGCAATTAGGTTGGATTTACCATATCATGTAAGATTTTGGATCACAAAGCTTTACATGTTTTTCAAGTCGATATATTAAAAAACAATCACCATTTCTAAGCTTGACCGTCTTCAGGCAATGATAGTTGATGTTTTGTGTCACGTGGGGATGTACTTCCATCCCTCATTCTTCAACATTATGGTCCACTTGATTTTTTCATTTGGTTAGAGACATCAAGTTGTACGGGCCAGTATTCCTTTGGTGGATGTACCCTTCTGAGAGGTATATGAAA
Source organism: Rubia peregrina (assembly GCA_032355705.1). Classification (NCBI taxonomy): domain Eukaryota; kingdom Viridiplantae; phylum Streptophyta; class Magnoliopsida; order Gentianales; family Rubiaceae; genus Rubia; species Rubia peregrina. Next base: position 12,610 of record JAULKK010178355.1, on the reverse strand, counting down.
ATTTGGAAACATTTTGTGAAGAACCGTTATAGACCGGATGCCATTATCGTTCTGCGTTATCTGGAGGAAGAGGTAATTGAATTTTGTACAGAAAATATAAATGAAGTTGATTCTATTGGTGTTCTGAGATCTAGGAATGAAGGGCGATTAGTGGGGCAAGTAGTGAGACAAGGTAAGCTGTTAAACCCTAATGCCAAAGATTTGTGTGCAACTCACCTTTTGTTCTTTGCAACCATGAGGAAGTGGTCCCATACATTGAGATCAACATGGAGAATATTAGGGTGATGCATATGAAGTTCAACGAAGAATGCGTTATACAATGACACACAACTACGTTTACTTCATAGCTTTGCTGGCATGTGGAGAACGGTAATCATCCTAGAAAGTTGAAATGGTTGGCACAGAAACCGTCAGACACAGTTCAATCATATGGAGCTTATGACATTGATGGATTTACTTTTGGGACAAAATCAATGAATGATAAAAGTGTATCACAGAATAGTGGCGTGACTCTTGTGTCTGAGGCTTTGCATGTTGCGAACATTTCTAATGACAATCTCATGTAACCTGAAACTTGCTATTTTAGAACCATTGTTTAGATCTGGAACTTGATCACATGAAATTCGTATCCTTGTGTGTAAATGTTAATTGATTGATGTGAACAGTTGCAAAGAACCAAAGAATGAGGTTTAACACTTGTTTACCGTAGCAGAGTTGGTTGGAGGGATGATCTTTTTTATACTGGCATCATAAACACATCAAGGATCCAGTTGACCCTCGGTGGGAGGTTGTAGTGAACGGTAAGATAGCTTTCATAGGGGAGTATGAATATGAATATATGATTGGTTTTGGTCCAGAAATAGAAATAGGATTGGACGACATAGATATGTTGCTAGTAGAAGACAACTTGAGTTTAGGTGGTTTTCTCGGTTGTATCGATCACGATGAAGGAATTTGGGTTGATGGAAGAGAAAAGGTGACCAGAAGAAAAGGGAAGCGCAAAAAATAGTTGAAGAAATGAAAACACTAGCTGTCGTGGTGTTCAAGATGCATTTAGTTAGTGATTTTGGGATATTGCATTAAGCTGGGAGCCACTTCCGATTAAGGAACTTCTTCGGCTGGAATGGTCAAAGGAAATTTCTTTCCCATTTTGATTAGTTTTATTCCTACTTGGAATCATTACTATGATACTTTAATATTTTTGCTGCAAGTAATAAATTTTTAAGAAGAAATGGGAAGGAAATCTTGAATCAAATACGAGTGTTAATTAAACAAAGCTCAAATGTAATGGTCTTAAAAATCAAACAAAAAAGTTCAACATCTTCAAATGGGATAAAAGTAGTCATATAATAGTAAAATCAAAGAGAATTGGATCTCCTAGGTCCCGATTATTGCTCATAGGCCTGTTGACTTTGCTCGAGCTTTCAAAATTGCTTCCTCAGCCTGGAAATTTCACCTCGAACCCATCTTTAGCAAGCTTTGAAGTCCCTAAGAAAGTTTGAGTCACACTTCTCTTCATCGACATCTAAATCACACAAATACACGATAAGTTATAAACGCTTCCAAAAGATATATTTTATGAACACATTTATATCAAACACACTAACCCAATTCTTCAATTCTAGGCCTCTTGTTTAACTTACCAGCATCAAGAGGCTTTTAATTCCAGTTGTGCTCAAATAACACCCACTTATTCTTCATGAAATAATCCTTGTTAAAGCATTTGCATGGTTTCTCCTCCCCATTCAATGTTATCCCATTGACCTCCTTCAATATCAACGTGATTTAGTGCCCATAAGGGAAACTTTTTATCACCGTCTTTGATATCCCGACATACAACATATGCTTGAATATAGCCAGGCCAGGATCATTCTTCCCGCCCTCAATGATGTAGTAAAATAGCATAAGCGTTGCATAAGTAGGCTCAGTAAGGTGCCAAATGATGGAAGAATACTCCTATTGATGATTTCATATAGGTAGGTAACAACTCTCAGGCTTCCCAAGGTTGTTCGGATCCTGTTGAAAATTTTGTTCACTACACGTAGTGGGATCAATATACATGTGGAGAGGCTAACTATGCATATGGTATATGTCATCTAAAGGGCCTTCAATGTTTTGTGGGAATACGTCATCAGGACCATTGTATGGACATTCTAAATGGCCGTTCTAATCCATAGACTTAAGTCAATCTCAAACTCATTCATCTTAGTCTTATAATCCCCCCCATAAATCTCATTCAAATTGCTATAAAATTGACAAACCTTATCAAATGAGGGGGTTCATTCAATGTCAATAACCTAATGACATGTTGGTCTTGAAATTGTAGTATGGGAATTGCTAAAACAATACTATAATACACATTCAAATCCAATATATATGAATCTAACAATTTACCACACTCACGGAGAAAATTATACCTAGATTGAGCATTAGTGGATACAAACCTTGCCCTCCCGTAGTCGAGGTTTCTCTCTCGAGTGGTATTGGTTAATTTAGAGCATCAACCACCACCCCGTCCACATTGGTTTGATGTTTCCATTGCTTGATATTAAAGGTTTGTAATGGTTTTGAAATTTTTGGGTTTTGGACAATGGATTTTTGGAGTCGTAAGTTTGAAGTGGGTGGTTAGGGTTTGAGACTTGGGAATTTCTGAATTCCTAATTGATTTTATTTTTGTAGCCCGCATAAATTCTGAGACCAAAACTGATGGGTGAACTAATTGTAAATATCAGATTACTAACTTCTGATTAAGGAATTACATTGGCCCGCAATACCAAAAAATGAAGATTATATTCATGAATAAAAGATCAATCCCAAATGAGGAACACAATCGGGTGACTCTGCATTATCATATATTCAAAATGGTCCCGCTTATATTCCGATTGAGGAATTTGTTTGGGTATCATAAACAACTAATAAGACTAAATTCCAATTGAGGAAGGTATTTAGAACAAATGGCAAGATATTCAATTAGATAGTCTTTTGTACGGTTTATCTTACTCGGACGTGGATAATATATCTGTTACTTTTGTATACATATCTTTATGACGAACAAGCTAGCTACATAATAGGTAATCAAAAAGCATTCAATTCCATGAAAACACAAAATGAAATCATCCATAGCATACAAATACTATTTTTTTGAGAATGTGCAATTCTTCTCTTAAACATAAAGCTTAGCTCTAGCTATGATCAGGAAACATTGATGCAAGTTCTGGATAACTCACCTCTCGAGCAAACTGGTCTTCATCCTCTTTCTCAGTCTCGGTATCAGTTAACTCTGCGTCAAAGTTTGGAATCTTCTCGTCATCATATGAATTTGGCATGCTAGGCTTTGACTGGTTCCATCTCATTGTTCACGTTTCTAACATTTCTACGGATGAAACATAGGTATTGGCCTACGACACTCTTCCATCTGCGGCCCTCATCTATGAATAATAGAAATAAAAATTCTATTAGAGACATTAAAGTGATTCATATGGTGTTGGAAATCATATACTTGTTAAAAAATAAATCACATATGAGTAGTGGATGCCTCAGCCCTGTCAAATGCAGTTTCCCAATCTCTCTTCATAACCTTGGCCTTAGTGCTGGTGATTACCTTCAGCCACCACTTGTTGTCATCGCCCAACTCTACCTGCTTGTGCTGGAACCAAGACTCATCATAATAGTCTAGATGCAATGTAAAATCTACGGGGACCACACCAAACTGCCTCATTAATGTAGTTATTAATCCTCTGTATGGCAGATGAGCCTCCTTTAGCATGTAGCAAACTATAGTGTATACTCGGTTAATTGGGATTCCCTCAATGATGTAGTAAAACAACATTATGTTTCCTATAGTTGGCTCATATGCGTGGCCCTCCGATGACAAGGCATTCATACAAGTCCACTCATAAAATATATGCTGCTCTACAGTCGATTCCCCACATCATAACTATCAAACTTACCCGTCTTGGGCTCATCCCTCTAAAAGTACTTCCTAGCCATTGCTACAGAGCACAAATGGGTTGCCTTGGTAACAGCAGGCCAACTCTGTTGATGAAAAATCTCCAAGGGATCCTCAGGGTCACCAGGGCGTAAGGACGTGGGGTTCTTCTAGGGGCAACTTAAAACAACTTTTAGCGTAAAATTGTACTACCTCGTCATTGTGTACCCTATCCTCTAAGTTTAATAACTTGTCCAAATGTTGGTTACGAAAGTACCAAAGTAAATGTCCTAATGATAATTGCTCACAAAGTGCACTAGGTATGATCTAAGGATTTCTACATTTTTGAATTTTAATAAATTTGTCATACCTAGCTTGCACCTCTTCATTGAAAAACCTCTATGTTTCCCCACTTTCTATGACCGAGTTGTGGCTCCTCATCGAAGCCTTGCCATTGTTTCTAGTACTCCTCCCACTATGGCTACGTGACATGATTGATGAGAGAAATTGGTATCCTTTCTTTCTGATCTCAGGTTTGTATAGGGTGGTTAGGGTTCTCTCTAAGTTCTTGAATTAAGGATTCTATCCCCACTTTAGTAAAAAAATTATATAGTAGTATAAGTTCTGAATCTGGAACTGCCTTCCCTACGACAGTTCCGATTGAGGAACATGCAGTTGTCCAATATGTAGTAGGACGTACACAATCCCAAATTCATAACTTGAGTCAGAAGGGGTCAACAAGTGGAACATTAAAGGAAAATTCAAAGAACACGTTAAATGAAATAATAGGGCGCGAGTTCTCCCTTTATTTCACCTCAAAACTTCAATCTAAAACCTTATTCTCCCTTGAAAACCTTCAAATCATCCACCTAACCCATGCTCAAATTCTAAAAACAGCAAACCATAGTATATGAATGGAGTGCAAGCACATTTCCGGACAATGTCATGGATCGAAGATATAGACAACCTTGGTTATTGAAGTCATCCATTGGAGCTTGATTGGACCTAAATTCATACATCCATAAGAGAAGATTGGGTATGTATTTTCATCTTGAATCATTCATAAATGTATTAGACTATATATTTTATTAGGTTTGATGTTTTGATGCGTGAAATTGTGTTTTAAATCATATTTTTAGCATTAAAATGTATCAAATGCTTATTTATATGTTTTAGTTTACATGAGTGAGGAGATTTGATATTATGGGTGTTTCTAGGTTTAAAAATGTAAAAAAAAATCTTGTGCCGAACATATATCTTCGCAAGATGGAAATACCAAGACAACAATTGATGAATATGAGGACGGGGAGGGGTCAGATGTAATTAAAATTGCTAAGATGCATTGTAGAACTCTAGAAAGGAGATTGACTATGAAGTAATCTACATTGTTAGTTTTTAATAAAATGGTTCGTTGCTTGCCAGAAAAAAATGCCAAAGGGTCTAGTTGGGTAGGGAAGATCAGTAGGACAGGGGTAGACATCCGTTATGATAATTTGCATAAAATACCTAAACAATATAAGGCGACATTATGGTTGGAGTGCAAGGTAAAAAAAACCAAACAAATATTCATCTTACTTTGTATTCTTTACTATCTTTCCATAAATATTTGTTGACATATGTTAATATTAGGCATTATTGAATCAATCATAATTTTGTTCTATATTTCATTTATGTCACATTAGAGTCCCTTTGAAATCGATGCCCGAGACATGGATGACTTGAAAAATAGGGCCATGTATATGTTATCCAAAAGTTGGCGACAACACAAGTACACTCTATCAAGGGATTACATATTCTCAGATACAAATGTGGTTGACCATGGCTCATTAAACACTCATTCAACCGGAGAGTTAGGACATCCACAAGGCAAGAGCGTTAGAGACTAATAAAAATTGTGGGTTTCACAAAATTTTATATAAAAAGAATTTTAGGTACAAATTTCAATTTTGTAATGACTACGATTTTATTACGCATGGGACTAGGGATGAAAAAAATTGCTTTTAGCTTGAACATAACTCCGCATATGAAGAGCCGAGGGGGTATACATTGGCATCGATGGAGTTGGTAAAGGAACAACTTGAAAGAGTTGCACTTTCGAATATCAAGAAGGGAATGTCCGAGGAGGAGGCATGGGCATCAGTTAAACCAATCAATGTGGAATGGAATGAATGATATGATCTATTCCTCAAGGCTCAACAAAACAAAGAAGGCCGATATGTCAAAGATACGACAATTCAACTTGCGCAAGAAGTTTTAAGAATTTTATAAACGTCTACATTCTATTTATGGAGAGAGTATATGTTTTGTTGTTAATTTTGATTATCCTTCTCAAACACATAGGCGCAACTAAAAAAATCAAGTTGAAGGTAAATTCATACCATCGGTTAAGCACGACATATTGTGTGAGGCAACGGGTGAGGCCGACCACCCCTGACGGGCAAGAGAGTGGGTGCATTCTTGATACAAAGAGAGGTTTTTGGTATTGTGTGTTTTTACATTGGAGCTAAGCTATCAAGAATCAACATCTTGAAAAAGGAGGCCCTCGTTTGAGACAAGAAAATTGAGCAACAAGAAATTTTTGATTAGGAAGTTAATCAAGCACACAAATCTTCTGATTACCTGAAAATCCAGATGATCTAACTAGCGATTGGGAGCCTCCTTCGAGAGGGCCTCACTACTCTCCAAGGGACATTGAAGTTAACAAGAATGGAGTACCGAAGCCAATGATTTTTGTAGAAACCCTAGGAAAGGCCATCTTAGCAATTAAGAAAAAGGTTAGACCTTCTTATGTCAAATTTCATTCGTCTATGGTACGTTATTAAGTAGGAATTATATATTTAATGTAGGGCAATCCGTTGCACGAGCTTTTCATGGAGATTGGTGAAAAGGCTACACCACTCCATGTGGTTAGTGTTATTTAGTATTAATAAATGAGACATCATCACTCCAAACCGATCGGGGATGGAATTGCAAAAGTTTTAGTGGAGAAGCCCCATTTGCACAATGCAACTTTTTCCAATTCTCGATGGGGAATACAAGAATATGGGACCCGTATAAGAATGTTCCTCCTTCGGCCCCGGCATGCAGTTTATGTCGATATAGAGAAGGACGTTCATTTGCAAGAAATGCGGAAAAGACCCATAAATTTTTTGCACATATGCGAAAAATACCCAAACTTCCAAACAAAACATCACTAGTGGATAAGAGGGCATTGCCTTTTTTATGCATTCTGTCCGACTGGATCTCGTCACACAAACATAACTCAACATACACCTTTCCAGGGAATGAGTGTGTGTTTTATATGCACCGAGACATCATCGCATTGTGGAGTGATTTCAAAGAATTATGTAGGCATGACAAAGTAAACCAAACCATCACGTCCATCTTTCTATTGTAAGTGTGACTTTAGCTTTCATATTTAGTTTCCTGCTACATCGAATATTATACTTATCGATATCCTAATATTCATATTCTAATGTCAAAGACACATGTATTACTTTGCCAATCAGAGGGAGAAGAGATGGGTAGCCTATTTGTGCATGTTAATGACTCAATGAATTGGGTCAAGAGCGGATCGAATACATGTGCAAAAGCATATGTCGGAAGAGTATAAAATTCTTCATCGCACCTTACATTCATAGGTGATGCTTTCTATTTGAATAATATTAATTAAGAATTTTCATTGTATGCATCACGAAATATTTGATCAATAAAATCATTTTGATATAGGGATCATTGGTCTTTGATATTGATTGTTCCGGATAACAAATGTGTGTAGTGGATGGATCCATTGCACTACCAACCTTCATAAGCATCTGTAGATATTTTGAAGAGTGCATTCAATGAGGCTAATGTTCAAAATACCTTACGCGTACTCCAAATCAAGGTTTGAATTTACAAATGATTAAAACAACCTAATTTACATTCAAATGAATTAGTACAAGAAACAAGCAACAACACGGTATGTTATATGAAGCCGAGTGTGTTAAAGATGTTTGGTTGGATTACCTCACTACAAGAAATAGGACCTTTTACTTTGGTTTTTAGTCCTGGAAGAACCGAGGTAAATATAGCCGGAATAAAAGGTATGTTTTTTTACCTTCACAACCGAGGTTAAAAAAACCTTTTACCTAGGTTTCCAACCGACGTTAGTAGGTTTTGTGACCGACGTTGGTCAATGGTAAAACTTGCCGATGTCATTCAATGGTAGTTGGTCGACCAATGTATATTATACCTGCAATATCGCCAAAATTGACTTTGGCTTCCATATGGAGCAATGTTGGCCATCACATAAAGGCATGCGATGGGTTAAGAATAGGTGTGACCTCATTCACCTTGACGTTGGTCATATGAAAAGTGATGTCCCAGAGCATTTAAAGAGAAAACGCACGTTGATGTGGAACGGTGATTAATATGATGTCATTTTATTTAGCCGACGTCGGTAAGAAGACCTTGCTTCATGTGACACCGTTCAAGAGTCAGTTCGGCTGTAAATTTTTATGAAATTGCATATGAATTGGTTGGCATCATTTGTCAAATAATATTTTATTATTTAATATTAGATGAACTGGCAATCGTTCGTCAATAACAATTACATTGCATTTACAAAAATTGGCATTATTAATATATTAAAATACTAATTGTACAATGAATAACTCTCATTTTCCTATTACAACAGATACACATGTAACAATGGATGTACAAATTCCAAATCCAAGAGTGTACGACATAAATCTAAGCATCGAATGCAGGAAAGTGACGTCGCATGATGAAAGGGCCGAAGTCGGTGTATCCGAATGACAAGAAATGTTGGATATTCATACGTGTTCCAATTATTTCTTTCCAAATAAAACTTTGTTTACAATTCGTTCGTATCTCGTACATGTCGATGCACAGACCAACGTCGCATATACAACCCGTGTTCACATTAAAATATGATTATTTTCTAAAATCAACCCTAAAATAAACCCTGAAATCATTGTGTAATAGTGGGAACACAACCAATATACACTACATAACATGTAACAAAGTCAACATACTTAATGAAAATATTCAATCATTGTAGAACGTATGTTCATAAAAGTGCTACATGACATTAAATGGAGGGAAAACACCTAAATTAATTTGAACCAGGAGATGCTCCACCTAGGATACTTGTTGATGTTTGGGAGAAGAGTGTAAATTGGATTCTTGAGTAGAGTTGAAATGTTTTGAATGGAGAGGAAGGTTTGGAGTTGGGCTAGGAAGAAAATAAATGAGATGAGTTGTGGTCTTGTTGCTGAATATGATATAAATGGGATGGGTTTGGGGGGAAAATTTGTTCAAAGTTTTGGCTAAAAATTTCATTTGCTGCCTGAAATTTCATTTTAACCAACGTCGTTTATGTGCCAATCAATGGATCGTTCTATGCGAATCATATGTGACTTCGCTTATAAGGGCCAAAGTTTAATTTTCGATATTTGTTGTAAAGAACTCATTGTTAATATTGTAGAACATTTTGATGACCTGTTTATGCCAAACATGATCAAAATACTCTTGTACGTGCAAATAAAAAATTGTTATCTTCAATTTTGGATTTAGATTTCTCCCAATTTCTTGTCGGGGCTTGAATGAATAAATGAATAAATGCACCGGTAGTCCCTAACTCAATTACGATATTCCTGAAAATAACCTTGGTCACCCACAACTTATACACAACGTCGGCACTAGATATAGTGGTCTTATCCCCAGATAGACTTCGAACAGATCTTCCCAAATGAACCTTGTATATATACTTAAGAGTAATCATTTGCGATATACTATAGACCAAGTAGTAGCACCCTTTTAGAAATTATGGAGATGAAGAACATGGAAAATGAAATTCCATTTGATTCGATTTGGTGGAAATTGTTATTCTCATAATGCTCATAGTAAGGGCTGGAACACAATGTTAAGAAAAATGACGAACGATTAACTCAGTTCACGCCTCTATTGGACAATATACATATTTTTTTGTTCAGGTGAAGAATGAAGAAGTGTAGTGAGCATTCGAGGAAGTTGGGGGGTCAAAGCTTAGGTTTCTTAAAGTTTCAACAGACACTGTCTTAGGAGATTGTGGTCCCGTTTCATCAACCAAAGCATGACAAAATTGGAACATTGCTCTCGTGACTTGGTGAATTAGATAAGGGTGTCTTCATTTTTTCATTGTGACTTCTCCCACATTGTTGGAGGGACGTATTAAAAAAATTGAAAAGTAAACTGGCATGCCCATTATTGATTCCAATATTCATTCACATGACCTTTTATATCCCCATTCAAACTAATTAATGATCCCCGACAGTGATAATGAAAGTGGCATGATCCCATTGAGACTTCCACAAAATCTTCTGATTAGCCCTTGCTTACAAACTATTAATCATATACTATATTAGTAACTCCAAGTCAAGTATTAAAACTTTAGTGAAATTGGTGATTGGATTTTTCTTTTCTTCTAAATTATAAGCTATACCTATAATGCGTAATTTCATTCGATTTTGGTGACACAGTTAAGGAATTAATGGAATACTAATAAAAATGAGGGAAGAAGACCCCGTGACCTTCACATGATTATGATAGTGAGATTCAAATTATTGGCTATATCAAATTTTGCATTTTTTTCTCCCCCACCATCTTGGAGGAAACTAATTGTAAAATCAAAATAGTCTATTGGTTTTGTTCAAATAGATTATTATTGAACCGGATGTTTATGACGTTTGTTGACAATGACAATAAGAATTACTAAACCGTTTATCATTTTTAGCACGATTTATTTGCGTTCTGGTCAGACGTGGACCCATTTCATGTTCTAGTGGGCTAAAATGTAGTAGCCCAATGTATCCACGACTGACGTCGGAACAAAGTTGCTCAAATGTCGTAGAAACTGAGTCAAAGCGATGTCAGTTATGCTCTATGTGTGACAAAGGCCCACTGGATATGCCAGTGGGTTGAATAACCTAGGCCCACAGTCAGACTTACGGACATCACAATAACGTCGATGTTGTATAGATCATATAGACATAGCTTGCGACGACACATTGTTGGAGGAATATAAAAATTTTGTAACGACTATATATATGGAGCTCACCTCATGAATTTCTTTAAACATTCAACTTTCCCTCGAATTTCAACAGTCCTCCTGCACATCATCTCAAAGGTACGGTTTCTACATTTTTTTTTACTTTTTTCTTGTAAATTAACTATTGAAATGGTTAAGTATGTGGTGTATTGTTAATGTGTTATATTCTTCTAGTACGATGTTTCTATGGATTATGGTTCATCGATTAGGTTTTGTGTGTTAGAATGTTGATTAGGTTGGGGTAAATTGTTTTTGGTTTTGGTTTAGGTTTGTTTTGTTTTCTTGTTTATGTTCTTGTTAGAGTCTCCCCATTTAATGATTGAGATCTCACCAACCCATCATTTTTACTTCAGTTAAAGCGACAAGGGTGTGACGTCACACATTCGTCCCATTTGGTTTTACCAATCTTTATGTGACGTCGGTTACTCATAATTCTTGCAGTGGATCTGACTTCACATTCTAATAGTTTATCTATTTGGGTTGATCAATAACTGTGAGACTTAGCATGTTCGTAATTTCTGTAGTTAACCTAGTCAATGACGTCGCACACATCTCGGTTAACCATTCAATTTTACCGACCTATGTGTGAGTTCTATTAGATATGTTGCATCCATATATTTGTTGATGATCATATTCTACCTGAGATATCTGAAGGAGTAAAATCTGAATGGGCAGCAACCAGGTATTCTCGGGCTTCATGTTTGACCTCTAGATTTTTTGGGTTGTATCAAGTGGCAGTGAACTGTTGGATGCCACCTACTAACACCACAAGTTTAACTCAAGAAATGGCTAGACAACTGTACTATGTTGGAACACAGAGGTTGATAAACCTGGGCCTTCTTATTCAGCAAGCTATTGTTCAACTGGCTATCGCTCCGAAGGCTAAACAGTCTCTGGTCTATCCATGTATTATCTCGGCACTGGTCAGGAGTGAGAGAGAGTTAAAGCTAAGACAAAGGATGAAATTCTGGAGACTGGGCCATTGAAGCCGAACAAGAAAACTTTTGGGTTGAGCCAGGTAAAAGATTTGCATTGGAAGTAAAAGTCTGCATGTTCTAGTTCAGCACAAGAGGACAAGAAAGTTAAGTGAAATGTTGTGAATGCCAGTCTTGGTGCCATTTTGATCCTACTCGCAGCTTTGGAGACAGAAAAACTCAAGTTGGAAGTTGAGAAAGCTCAGCTGGAAGGGTAGAGATTAGCCCCTGAACAGATTTGAAGAACTACATCTCAACGTAGTTGGTATTATTTTCAGAGAGAGCTGACTTTTCTTTGTGAATATTTTTGTTTTGTTTTGGCATGTTTATTGGCCCCAAAAGGGGAGATGATTATTATTCTGGATTTTGGATCATTTGGTGGTGTAATTCTAATTCTGAATTATTTTTGGTTTTCTGGAATTCTGGTATTCATTTTAATTCAGAGTTGATTACGCAAGTATGTTCAAACATAGGGGATTCTTGAATTCGAATGGATGTTTTTCTTTTGGTTTTCTTATTCCAAAATGGGTTGGTCCACAAAATTCCATAGGGGGATATTGTAAAGTCATATGCATCTCATGGATTAAAGTGTTGGCATTTGTGAACAAGTATTAA
>JAULKK010178140.1:0-16234 GCA_032355705.1 Rubia peregrina | reverse complement strand
ATGAGAAATAACCAACATTCTCAATCGTCAATCTGAACAAAGGTTTCAATTAAAATCACTACCATGAAGAGACACATACCAGATAATGGTGGAAATGAAAAGTGAAATTCCGAAACCTAGACCATATCCTTTCTGAAGGAATTCATCGAGGAAAATCACAATGACGCCATCAAAGCAAAGGTGAAGAATGATAAGGATGGAATTTCCAACCCCAAGTTGGACAAAGCTTCCATACACCTCTGAGAGAACATATGCATTTCTTCACCACTGGAAATCAAGATACTGCATAAATCGTCTGAGCTGCTCAACAAAGTAAGATGATGTTAAGACTATAAATCCTTTCAATAGAATGTACATTTGGATGCTCTTCATATTTGCCTACTTAATTCACATTTGTGCAACCATGTAAGATATTTGGACTTAATAGAAACGAACACAACTTTAGCTAAATATAAACACCAGTAAACAGAGTAATGTAAAAAAATTATGAACCTAATACTAACATAATTATAGTCTATAACTTTCATAATTACAGATGTATCACAGTAAACCCCAGAAAGAACAACTCAAATTTAAGATATCATTAGTACATAATTAAAAAATCTATCCAAGTAAGATCACAGGTAAATTAAAGCATCAACAGAGTCCAAATCAAATCTGAAAAATTGAAGTAAAATAATTTACATAATTGTAATCATTTTTCGAACATGAATAGAGAAACGAAATCATGAGTATAGCTGGGTAAAAGTAAGTGCGTTTAATGAAATAGCAGCGTCATTAATGTACAAAAGCACGTAACATACACTGGCAAGAGCGGAGAATCAGAGAACGAAAATAAAAGGCGTAAGTTCACGTATGAAGGTAAACAAACTGGGACGCCTATTTTCATGAACAGACCACCTAAAGGGTTTACAAGGAATGAAAATGATGAACAAATCGAAACCCTCAAAATGACCCGTACAGAAATTGGAAAAGCAAAAACAAAATCGATGAACAAATGGAAATCCCAAATTCAATGAACGAATGGAAACCCCAAATTGACCCGTACAGAAATCGGATCAGCAGAAACTCATGAGCGAACAAGTGGAATAAAAAATTAAAATGAAAGCAAGATTCACCATTAATGAAGAAGCGTGGGGAGGGGAGGAACATGAACGGGACACATAACAGGAGGAGGGAAGGAGAGGAGTCGAACCATGCAGGTAAAACAGGGAGGAGGTAATTGATAGGGCGGCACAATAAATAAATGACTGGATACCTTCAAATTGTTAGGCCACCGGGAATTATTGAAGAGAAAGCAAAGGTAAAGCATGGGTGGAATCACAAAGAAGTGACTGGATACCATGAAATTGTTTGGCACCTGCAATAGAGGGTTTGCCAGTGAAGAGAAAACAAATGTTAAGCAGACTGGAAGATTATTTTTGAACGGAAGGCAACCGTCCACCGTACCTCAACTTGTTCCCAAACATATAACTCAAGCTTTTACGTTAGTACTACAGTGGGCAATTGCACTTTGTGCAATCCAAACCTGGATTTTAAATTGCATATATATAAAGAAGAAATGGTACTTTCTTGTAGGCTTCCCCCGTAGAGGCTCCAGCTTTTGTATTGGAGGTTTGAAAGCTACACACCATTTTTACTTTACACACTGCAAACGCAAACCAAAATTCAAGTAATGTCGAACCAAGCTTCCTGTAGATAATCAAAACTTTGAAGATTTCAATAGGAATAACTTGCACCTTCATCTTGCAAAAACTTTTGTTTGGCTTCAGACAAACTGCTTCACTTCTAAAGACCTCTGTTCCTCGAGAGGAAAAAGGTTTGTTTTTCTTCTTCTTTTTCCGTTGCTTTTGGTATCAAGGAAGTATGCCTTTGAATCACTGGGATAGAAATACCAAACACAAATAAAATAACATAAATAATGAGTTCACAAGGCTAAAAATCATAAACTCAAAGGGGGTTTTCATACTGCTAAAAATTAATCCAACCTAAGCTTCCTGGCCACTTTCTAACATCCCTACTGCAAATCAATTGAAATACAAACGGAACAAAAATTTGAACTCAAATGTTTTATTCAAGTGCTAACTTGTAGCAAGAAAAACTGTTTACAAGTAAAAACAATTGCTAGCTTGTAGCAGAAGTTGTGTCCAAAAATGAAAGGTTTCCTGAAGCCTTCTACTACATTATATCAAGGTGGCGGAAGACTGAAAAATTCCTGAATAGCAATTTGATGTAGACCTTGGATAACAAACTTCACTGTATACTCTTCAAAGAAACTTGTATGGTCATTCAAATAGAGTTTGTGAATATATAGATCATTATTAAGAGAAATGTGGTCCAGGAAAGTTCATGTTTGCATTAATTCAACAACCATAGATGGCATCTAGCAGTGGGGTGTAAATATAAACAACTTTCCTACTACAATTAGTTTATGTTTTCACTTTTAGAGAGCCCATCTACTAAGCAATAGTCAAGAAATTATGCTTGAGGACAAAGTAACATTACCAAGAACTTTGAAGATATAGTTCTCATCTTCATCTCATGAACAAATTTGTATTCTCCGGGTATGTTAACCTTCACAGTCTCCGAATCATTTTCCTGCTGCACAACAAGCCGAGGACTAAAATTCAGATTTCAAATGAAACTCACAAATACTTTTTTGTGAGAACTAAAATACAGACTTCACTATTTTTTGTCCTCTGGAGAAACACAACTTACTACGCCCTCTAATTTTTTTATCTTGTCCTTTGGAGCAACACATACAGGAAATGTAACTTTAGTTTCTGAAAGCTCACACTCAAGAATCATGTGAAGATTATTAAGGACTCCTTACTTCAATTTTGATTGCCTTCTTTTTATTCTCTAAATACAAACAAATGAATGAAATTTAGTCTTGTTTGTAACATTAGAAAACCCAAAAAGTGGAAGGAAAGTTAAATTCAAAATTAAGCTAGGCGAAAAACCAAACACCTTGAATGCACTATCCAATTGTATACGAAAATAGAAACCAATTAATGAAGCACGAACCAAGAAATAAATATAAATTAAAATGAGAAACTACTGCAAAGAAACTATGGTACAAAAGTAACTTAAAATTATGCTTAACACAAGAAAAAAACAAGTGTGGGAAAAAAAGGGTGGTCATAGAGGCGTAAAGAGGAGAAAACAACCAAACAGAACAACACAGAGAAGCATGATAATGGAGATTAGATCGAAGACATTAACCAGTAGAGGAAGGATTGAAAGTTACTGACGGCCCCTAAAATTGAAATTCCGCAGCTACCGGCAAAGAAGGCCAAGCGCTTCGAAGAATTGATTGGAAAAAGCAAGTACAAGGAGTAAATTGAAATGCATGAATGACCGGTCACCGTTAACTGTTTCCATACCTAGAGTAAGCGGTATCAAAATTTGCCGAATGAGAATGAACCAGGGAGAACGAAGCAGGGCGGTAGCACCAACTACATAAATTAAAAAAACTCAGTTACAGTTATATGGTATAACAAATTAGAATTATATATGGTATAACAAATTCGCATTAAACAGTAATTTGAGGCATTTTGTATAAAATACAAACACTCAATTTATAATGTTCAAGTAGCAACCCAAGATATACCCTAATCAACAAGTTAGGGCTCTGAGAAACATAGGGGGAAATATCGGATAATAGTTTTAGAAAGAACACCAAAAATTATTTTCATTCTTCAAAATAGACAGGGGAATAGGAGCTCTGATAACCTTCGAAGGGTCCTCTATATCTCCTTACCAAAGACACTACTAGACTCTAAATTTGGCGAGGTAAACTCGGCCAAAATTCCAAGTTCGGGATTACATCTATTCAGTGGATATTTAAGAAGAAATGTTGGTGGGTAACTCTAATGATCATATAAGCAGAAAAGAGGCACAACAATATAATCAATAAAGAACCAAACCATCTCCATCCACTTGCCCCTGAGGATATCACCTTTTCACAACCAGCTGGATATCTTACTTTTGTAGCATAATCACAAATTCAGGGGTGCTCAATAAATTCTATGTGAGAAACCCTCCTTACCAAACTAAATTCTATATGAGAAACCCTCCTTACCAAACAATAGTAACTACCAAAATATATCTATCTGACTTCAAAATCATATAGCAGTAAACAAAAGAAAAAGAGAAATACTCCTAACATTAGCGTGAGTAGATATAAACGCTGAAAGATGGACATAAACAAAGACACATAATAGAGATGGATGCATAAAAATACACAGAAAGCAGAGAAGCACCCAAAAACTTTAGGAAAAACGATTGGTAAAATTAGAAACTAGAAATGCACATATTAAAAGAATAACTTAAACTTCACATCTTGACTTATGCCGTTATGCACAACTTCAAATACAACACCTTGCATTCAAATCCACTGTGAAAGAAAACAAATTAGAGGTTTCATAAACTCTCAAACAAAACCTATATTGAAGTAAACACAAACATTTGGAAAATCATAAAACAAGTGTACTATTAACTAGCAAAAAACAAAGGTTCTCTCCACAATACAACATAGACAACCTGATTATAGATCCCACGACAGTGACCTTATATCTCTGCAAGCCATTTCAAAAACTCAGAAAACACATCAACTATCAAAGAATTTCATAGCCTATAAAATTCATATAATGTGATACTCATCCTTTACATCTGTCAGTCACTTAGGGGCGCGGTGGCTTCAAAAAAAGTCCTCAAAATATACTTTGATCAGCAAGTTAGGGATCTGAGAAACACCGAGGGAAACATCGGATAATAGTTTTAGAAAGAACACCAAAAATTATTTTCATTCTTCAAAATAGACAGGAGAATAGGAGCTCTGATAACCTTCGGATGGTCCTCTCTATCTCCTTACCAAAGACACTACTGGACTTTAAATTTGGTGAAGTAAACTCGGCCAAAATTCCAAGTTCGGGATTACATATATTCTGTTGATATTTAAGAAGAAATGTCGGTAGATAATTGCAACGATCATATAAGAAGCAAAGAGGCACAACAATATAATCAATAAAGAACCAAACCATCCCCTCCTAAGATTAGCGTGAGTAGATATAGACACTGAAAGATATACTTAAACAAAGGCACAGAACAGAGATGGATGCATAAAAATACACAGAAAGCAGACAACAATACAGAGGTGGGGAGGAGGACAAATGAAAACTACCAGCACAGGTAAAACACAATAATTATTAAACAAATAAAAAGATAAATTAATTGGAAATCCTCACTTCACCTGTACAAGATTCGGAAAAAGATAAATGAAGAACTGAAATAGTAGAATTTGAAGAAAAATATGGAGTTACCTTAAATTTGGAGATGTGGACGAAGGGGATGAGCGGTAAGGCGACACGTAACGGAGGAGAGGGCTGGGAAGGTGACACGTAGCAGTAAGAAGAGAATATGTAATTGTTGGGTAAGATCGGCGGACCATCATTCAGTCAACAAATGAACAAGAAAATGGCGAACAAGTTAGATCTGATTAAAAAGAAGTTAGTTTAAACATTAAATCAAACACCTATACTACATAAACAAACTCGGTGTTCCTATTTCAAAATCAACATAACAATAACCAGGAAAATCAAAATCTCCCATGACATCTCCATAGTGGGTGCTGGACTGACATCTTCCTTCCATTGCATAAAATGATAGCAAGGAAAGGAACAAGAGTTCAAACCAAATCAGCATTTAGACAAAAACACAGACCAATATGAACTATGTA
Source organism: Rubia peregrina (assembly GCA_032355705.1). Taxonomy (NCBI): domain Eukaryota; kingdom Viridiplantae; phylum Streptophyta; class Magnoliopsida; order Gentianales; family Rubiaceae; genus Rubia; species Rubia peregrina. The sequence continues at coordinate 10,494 of JAULKK010178140.1, read as the reverse complement.
CTTGGATAATAACTGCAGGTGTATCTTCTATTCATTACAAAGTCATAGACATTGTAATCATTGGAGCATTAAGGCATATCTACAAAGATATAAAACCCATGCAACAACATCATGCCCCTCAGAAAACTCAATTCATGTAAGATCGCTTCAATAGTAGTCAAAAAGTTGGCTTGCCTCTATCATAAAACATTTTTTAAACTGACTGATCAAATGTTGAACGCAGTATAAAAGTGTAAGAAAAAAAACAATATCATGTTTTCACAACAGTTTTATGGTGTAATTAATCATGTATTAACCCACTTGCCTTTAATGAAGCATATACAAGCCTATCCACTTTCCCCGTTCCACTATTCTTTAGATATTCTCATCTTTTTACCTTTCCCTTAGCTTAGTTTAAGTTCTATGTTCTCATGCTTACAAGTATATTAGGTAGAAAATAAAATAAATAAAGTAGGACATCAGGTAGACAAGTTATACGATCACATCAAATTGGAAAAATGGATTAGTTCTAGCAAGAAAACATAATACTGTGCATTCCATTTCTCTGATAGAAAACAAGCCATCTTTGGTCACCTCTGCAAATAGAAACTAAACTACAGTGAATACCAGAATAGCCTTGAAAAACCCTTGGCAAAACATATAATTATGAAGATCAATCAAAATAAATTAACATGGCTCTTTAGACATTGATTGGGCAATACATCTTTAATTACTCTTAAACCACGTATCATACAGGATCATGTACAATGTACCAAAAGGTGGTATCTGCCAACCTGAAAGGATAACCAATAAGTTCATTTAACAAAGCTGAACATGGAAGTCAAAGCCAGCTTAAACTTCATCAAAGTATAATCATCTGTCACCTTTGCTCGACTAGACTGTCACCATAGAGTTTCAACTTTACAAACACAAATAAGATAAACTTCAATTATTTTAGCCACCTGTGCCACCATAGTAGACAGACTAACTACTATTTTGGCCAGTGTTAATCATATCATCGAATTCCTGGCCAGAGACAAATGCATAAAGCAAACAATCATTGTACCAAGACTTCTTAAGAAAATCATTCAAGCGAGAAAACACAAATATATCAATCCAAAATTATTAAATGACATCAGAACAATAAAAATTTTGGTTCTCACAAACTGACAATCAACATATTGCATGTTAATAAACTCAATATTTTTTCTATTTATATCGGATAACCTCAAAAAATTTATAGAGAGCAAGCATTCCAGCAAAACATCAGCACTCTCTGAAATAAACAAGTGGAAGTTGGAACTCTTCAGTACCTAGTAGAAGACTGAAAATTTTTATTGACATAAAAATATTTGAAACTACAATTCTTGCACAATTATAACCAACACATTGAACGTCAATTAACTCATGTTTTTCTTAATTCTATCAAATATCCTTCAAATTTTGACCGGGAGCAATCAGTGCAACAATCTATCAACATTCCCTTAAATTCACATTGTGGAACTCTAAATATAGGGCAAAATGTTAGAGCCTGGCTCATTTCTGCATAATTCACTCATAGCTAAACAAGGAGGTATTACTCATCATCTGTACTGTTGTTCAAGATCACCAAAGAATGACAACAACTAGCTATTAATTGGAAGGTTAGTAACTGGTGAGACATTATGTCCTACACCTATGCAAGGATCAACTTCAAGATTGGGTAAGTATGCTATTCTCTAAAATTTAACAACGGAACAACTGTAGGCTTAACTCAAAGACTCTAATTTAAACTGGATTTCGCAGGAAGACATACAAACATAGTTCATTGGCAAAGCAACTGAACACACAATCTACTTAAAATCAGAGTTGAGGCATTAAACTTCCAATTACTCTATCATTTGCTATGTCCCTAACATAAAAGGATATAGTTCAGCTATAGACCTAACATTTTCCATCTCCTAATTCGGAATAAAACTAAATTACCGCCTTATAATTGTATAATGACGTATATTACCTGACAATGATTACACAATATACTTTGAATCATACGAATAACTGAGTTCATCACATGAGCCAGGCAGAACGGCAGTCCAAAATCATACACGTACGGTTATGTGTCCAAATAAGGGAATATATGAACAGTTTTTAAAAAAACTACGGGAGGAGGAAAATTGGCGCATCTAACCTTTGTTTTGTTAGTTTCACTGAATTTCCTTGGAAGATTTGGATTATCATTCAGAACATGCCGCGCATCTCGGTGCTTCACGAGAACAAAAACAAAATGCTAATAATTAATCCACACACAACTGATCACCACGATTCACAAATAACCAGAAACTAAACAAACGTAATTGGTAGTATAAGGCAGAGACCGATAAATCTACGCGAAAAAATCTTCTAAACCAAAACGAATGAAGAAATCACAAATCGGAGAGGAAAAGTAAGAGCGGACCTGCGAAATTTGACGGAAACCTGACGGATCTCGAGGCGGCGGCGATGAAAGGCGAGGCAAACCGCGCCTTATTACACCTGACGGTTACAAGATGGGGGGATGAGGTCGCCATGCCGGACTTGATGAGTGAACGGCACCGACTTTTGCCTCCACGGTGAGAAATGAGGCCTTGCCTTTTCCCGCTCATTTCTCACTTAGATACTTTAAAAAAAAAGAGGGGAAAAAAAGAACACGTGGTATGCACAGGGCCTCTGGACGAGCCCGCTGGATTATTTTGGGCTTTTGTTTATTTTTCTATATGTAAAGCCTGTTTATAAAAATGCTATTCAGCCCAAATTGACCCGCTTTAAGAATGATATACTCTGCCCACGTTTCTTAGCCCACACTTGTAAAGTGTTACTTCCTCCGTCCCAGCAGTAATGACACATCTACTTTTTCACGGTATTTAATAATCATGTTTGACCGTTAATATCTCTAGCTACACATATCAATTTTGCATAAAAAATTGATATTTAGAAAATACATGTTAAGATGAGTTCAACAATATCTCACATGATATATTTATTAAATATTTAGTAATTTATATTTATGGTCAAAGTTTATCAAATTTGACTTTGAAAAAGTAGATAGGTCATTACTGCTGGTACGGAGGGAGTATATACTGGAGTAACTGGACCGAGAAAAGCTGTTGTACTATTCTAAGAGCTGAATCTAGCATAGTACAGGATCACAGCCGCGTAGTAATTGAAACATTGTGCCGTATAACAACTTCTTTTAAGTGCGAGGCTGACTTCAAGTATCCATAGCAAAAAGATCTGATCCTCTCGGCATTTCGGGAAAATCGTCATCAGAATTGACTATGAATCCCTAGGCCCAAGAATGTCTTCCACCAGCTTAGCCACTGAATTTGCCAGAGCATCAGCTGATTCTTGTGTGCTAGCTTCAGCATACACTCTAACTACATCCTCCGTTCCGGAAGGCCGTATGAAGCGTCTACCTTGCGTCTAGTTAGCTGTAGAAAACAATCTCAGTCAACATGGAGCATCTACCTTGCGTGTAGTTAGCTGTAGAAAACAATCTCAGTCAACGCAATTCACTTCTAACAGATTAACAGTAGCTTAGCTCAAGGGTTAGACATAACATGGAGTGAAGACATATGGTAAGATGAGAGTTTCAAAGGTTTACCAACTTCAGCATCTATGAGCTTTTGAATGACCGGAGGGTTCACAACAGTTTCGGCATTCGCTGTGATGACTGCTGTTCTATCAGCCACTTTTACCTGCTTAGATATGTTTAAGTGGCAATACCAGTTTTCATTAGGTGATGAAACCCATGATAACACATCACCTCACTTTGCCAATGTTAAGGATGCATAAGATCAACACATAATATAGTCAATATTAGTGCACCTATCTCTGACTTTGGTAATCTACGCAGAGCAAAAGCCAGTACTAGTGAAGAAGAACAGAGTTCCAAAGTCAAAATGCGCAGAAATTCATATATATCAAGGGGGGGAGATAGTAAAAGTTTTTAGCTGCAAGACTGCAATACACTCAAATGTAGCTAAATATGCAAGTAGATCTGCACATTGTATTGGACCACTGAAATCATAAGGCTGGATTGTACCAAATGAAAGTTACCAAAAATGCAAGTCAAACACATTGTCAAGATAACATCCAGATCAATTTGTATGTATAATGCACTTTTGAGTGATTAAAATCATGACCAAATCTAACATAACAGGTTCAAAAATACTCACCTTAAGCTGTCTGCTAGGTAAGTCGTGGTAAAGCTCGTTCCATCTGTGGATGGACCAGCCAAAGTGCTTCAGAATAGCTTCAACCAAAAGGAGCCCGGCTAGAGCATCCCCCACTGCCTGATTGGCCAGTTTACTGACAGCTAAAACTCTTGAACCTGCTTTTCCTTTTTCAGAATCTGAACAAGCAACCAGTAAGTTGAAATTTACTATATCAGTAATAACTAACAACTTGTGGTAATAAAGAGTATACGATGAGGTACCTCTTGGAGTATAAAACAGAACATCATTCAATCTAGTAATGTAGGTGTCAGAGAACAAGATGGTTCCATGCCCGTTTGCCTCAAAGTATATCCCAATATCATATTGTGCAGCTTTCTCATGCAAGTTCTTGAACCCTGTTGGAGTAAATACCACTTCGAAGCCCAATTACTTTAGGTACTGAGTGGATGCCCCATTTGCATAAGCCTTTTGTACGATACCGACGCGTGCTTCATGAGGCCTACTAACTGTTGAACCTTCAGTTCTGTTCAAAATGCTTAACTGCTCCTGAATGAACAGAGCAAACAAAACCATCATCTTGTCCCCATCAACAAGGTGAATTCCGGTTAGCATCCCCATACAAGCCGGTTAGCATCCCCATCCAAGCTAGCGCACCTGATACACTAAACCAGCTAATTAATCAATTGAAATATCCAGGTTGGCAGAAGTCAAACAGCATGGAGACGAACCATTTCATATTTTAAGGTCACGAAGACAACCACTACTTCCTTACAAGGAAAATGGTGTCATTCCAAAAACTATGCATAGCAATTTCGACCTCTAATAAGGCAAAGATTAAAGAACTACCAAAGCTCAATAGATGCTCCATTACATAGAGAAACATAAAAAGGATAAATTAATTTGCAGGCTTACATGAGTCCAATATCAGCAGAACTAAACCCTCGAGGACAACTCTCTTTTTTTTAACAAAGTCAGCACCCACGCCATCATTAAGTACTCCATTACCAGAATTGCGAATTTCAATGGAGATATCAATGAGCAATATCTTAAAATGTTCTAGATTTTCTCCACCAACACCATCCGACCCATCAACAACTAATTTATCATCAGCGCTAATTGTTCCATGTTCTTGGGGAGCCAGCTCCAACAACGACCTACAGAATTGCATGGACCAGTTGTGCAAATATCTTCAGAAGGGAACAAATAATTTCAAATTTAGAAGCAAGAAACAATTAAAACAAAGCTAACTAACTATTGCACACAGAAAGCTCCAGTCACCTGAAAGAGCCTGTGACCTTGTTATAGTACGAAAGTTCAGATGCTATCATCTTCCTATTTTTCTCACGAACCAACCAATGCAGTTGTTGTGTCGTTAGAACCCCTATATCAGTAGCAGTGGCTCTAACAATTGAAGCGACCCCCGGAAAATCAAGGTTAGTTCAGTGCATTAGGCTTTCTACATATCCATTTTAAATTTGGTATGAACCTGTAAAATGTTGTTGTGTAGTAGGCAAAGGTGCATTAGAAAATATCTTAAGAGTTTCATAAATATTGTAGCTCTTATTTGCCATTGTTCAACTAGCCACTCTTAACTACTTAGGGATGTGGAAATAGAGATAGCAACAAACACATTGAAACATTACAGAAAGAGTGCCATGCTGCAGAATATTAAGAAAATAAAGCAGTTATTCGACCAAAAAGGAACATCATGAACACATGTCCACTGAAAAATTTGACACTAGCTATGGATTATGAAAGATAGACTTAAGTATTCACCAGCTATAAAACTTTAGCACATAAAGCATATATTCCTCCTACATCCTGAAGGAGCTATAAATTAGTACTTGTTTTGCAGCCTCTAGGAGAGAGGCTCCACTAGGTCTTGTATCTCTTCCCAAATAAACCTCAGCTATTCTTGTTCCATCAAGCAGAATATTTCCCTTCTTTGCAAAAGCCTCTATTAGCTGTTTTATGAGCGAAAAAAAGAAATTAACCATCGTGCATCTTATTTTTCTCCCCAATACATGGATGTAATAAAATAGTTGTAAACGTATCAAATATCTCATGTACATATATGAAATACTGAATCCCGGGAAACACTAACATAAATTTACTGCCCTAATAAACGTTGAATTTTTAAAATAAATAAATAAAAATCATCATCACCGATGTGCTTCCATTAATATTACCTAAAAGGCTAAAACGAAACAGTACAAAATAACACCAAACTCTACATTTAGGATAATAACTAACAAGGAATATCTAATGATTATTTTGACTTAGCATCCATATCTTTCCCTCGCACAAACCATCACCTACAAAATTTCGAAGTAATAAAAACATGTACAGTGCTGAAATATACCACTTGCATACATAGTAAATGGGGAAGTACAGTGCAATACAGAACTTCGATTCAAGAACAATAAATCACCAGGGAACATCACATGTGATTGCCAACACACTTATTAAACCCTAAAGAAAATCGAAGTAATTAAAAAAGATAATGCACATAGAAGCTAGAAAACAGTATGAACAGTAAATCCGAACTTCAATTACAATGAACAAGCAAAACTGCAAAAAGTACAACTATAACTTCCTACGATTCCAAGAAATGCTAAGATATTCAAGATACCTCAACTAAGGTGTTGGAATCAGGAGCATTAGCAAGTGATTCAGCAAAAGGTTCCCAATCCTGAGTCAACATTTCACCACTAGGGTCCGCGACTTTGACTCCGTTATTGGAGATCATGTTGTGCGATGCGGTGATCATCAGTCCGGTGATGGATCCAGTCTTTAGGGCTCTCAGTGCCACCAGAATTCCAACTCGGTACACTGTCGATTCCAGTAGCGATGCATCAGCACTAAATCCCGCGGTTCCATAAGACAGTTTCACACCTGAACAGAGAAGAAAAAACATTAAAAAATTGATGTATCGGTTCCGATGAAATTCAAGGTGGGGAGAGTTGCTGACTATACCTGGAGGCGGCAAGAAACGAGAAGAAAGATCGAGGAAGAGAGAGTGCTGTTGATCGTCCATTGAATGGCAAGATAATTGCCGGAAAGAAGACAGTAAGTTATACCTCCCACCAATTTTGTCAATGCAAAAATTCAGTTAGAAAATAAAGAATACTAACAATAACCAAATTCGTTTGTTAATCAACCCAATCAATAGAGGGAAGATGGAGAACTCATCCAATTTTGGATTTTCGTTCAACCCAGATCAAATTGCCGGCCTCACTCCTTTACTGGCGCGACAATGACTTTGGCTGAAGGTCTGCGGTATTTTCTCTTCTTTTTCTTTGATTACTGTGAGATGGGCTAGGGGTGGCAAATGGGTCAAATATGGGTCGGGTAATATGGGTAAAAAAATATGGGTACGGGTTGAAATATGGGCAAATGGGTTTTAAATGAGTCGGGTCAAATATGGGTCGGGTTGAAATCCATACAACCCACGGATTGAAAATCACTCAACTAAAGGATATATCCACGGGTTTCAACTCATCTATTGACTTGTATGGGTTTACATATCAACTTACATGGGTAAAGCCGCAGATTTCAACCCATGTTTATATATGAATTTGAAATATTTGGACCGCTGCTTGACTGCGGGTTTCAATACCAACACCATAACAACATCCGTGTCTGCTAACTTTATATTTACATGATTCTACAGTGTAAGAAAGATAACTTTTCAATAGAGATGACAATCTCTCACTGATTATGCAAATAAAAGGTAGAATTAGTTTGGATCTTAATAACAGACAAAAGTCAGAAGCTTAAATGCTTCTTCGGCATAATGTGCTCTAACTAGTGTCAGCAGGCAAAAAGCCTTTTAAACCAAGTCTTCAAATCCCTTCAATCCCCGTAGCATCTTTGCATACAGAATAAATCACAATTTTATGGATCTAGAATAAACGAAAAGACTATCAGAATATAGCTCAATGTGACAGCAAGAAAGAAGCAAGAATCAACATGTAGCAGAAATGATCAACACTAAGCAAGTCAAAGGAGACCAGCTGCAGCAAAGTACAAAAAGTCCGATGTTACGGAAATGCCTATGACCACAATCCCAGAAACAGAGTCAAAATGCAATAGCATATCAAAATATATTTTCAGTACCAAGCAATATACACCAAAGGCATTGACATGATTCTACAATAATGGGAAAAAAAAATAGTAGAAATTATGAGTATAAATCAAGATCATATAACATCATCTTATGGCATATAAAGTTCAAATCAGTTCGGGGAGCACATATTAAGAACAAAAAAGATTACAGGAACTTATTTTTGTACCAGATATCAAAATCAGAGGTATGCAGCAATCAGAAATCAGAAGTAGGGTAGCATGCGAGGCATTCAACTATCAGAATTCAGCAGTCACGTTGCAATCAGAAATCAAAAGCACCAGATATGATGAGAAAATTATTGTGGTTAACAAAATATATGCACCAACAATAGAGATTCATTTTACAGAGATGTTAAACCAGAAGATGCTAATAATTTAGCTGAATCAAAAGAATTGAACCCAAAAAAGCCAATCATAATGCAAGAGAGGAACAAAGGGTACATAAAGCTCAGTGTGCTTGAAAACCAGTTGTGATCAAGGAGAGCGACAAGGTGAATCAGAAAACACATAATTCATATAATGAGTTTTTAGTTCTTAGGAAAAAAATGCTCACACAGTGATATCCTTTCTCACATGGAAGACTGCATGAAGGGGAGGGCCAAATATGAACCAGCAAAAGGAAAGTAAATCTAGATAAAGCAAAAGGGGAGAACCAAATATATATTTTCCAAATCTGCGCTATTAATTTGCAATGCTAACAAGGAAAGCGCTCTTGTCGCAAATTTGGAGAATGGTGTTTCTGAATTCAGTGAAATGGCGAAAAGCTCAAATGATGCACCCGCAGCACGAAGGAATTAGGACTCACTAGATAATGGAAGTAAGCATCATAACAATCACTAACAACACCACCAAACTACAACAGTTATCCTTTTTCTGATATTATCACTAAATATGCAAATGAAAACCACTATTTGAGGTTGAACAACAACAACAGGTGTTGGTATGCAAATATGCTAGGAAATTCAGTCAGAGTAAGCATCTTAATAGCAGCCACCAAACTACAAAAGTTTAAAAAAAAATCTGAAAATGACTACTTGATGCTTAACAACAACAACTAAGCCTTAATTAATCACACTACCACATGAGACATAAATTATTAAAATCAACCCAAAAAAATCCAAGAGAGAAAAGGAAAGGAAACTTGATCAAGCTAGATCAACTAATGAGTTCACATAGTACCCTCCATTTCTTCCTAGTAAAAGCTCTCCATCTCTGTGGCAGTTATATGCAAATGCAGAAAGTAATAATTTTTTACTAATTCCCTCCAACCATTTGTGTCCCTTCACTATTGGACTTCAAGAGATAAATGTTCCCAGCGTTTTTTACCTTTATATCCCTTTACTTGGGCATTTTTTCAAACACTATCCAGCTCTTCAAAGTTGCTGGCATTGAAAGAGTTTGAAAACACAGCCCATTAGCCTGAGAAACCTGAAAATAGTTATCAAAGCCACACGAGTTCAATCAAATTCAGAGCCACAGGAGTTCTCGTTAGAGCGATAAAGATCCAATCAAACATTGAAGAAAAAAAGTGATCAAAAGTAATCATGGTGATTAAAACAATTCACCAAACAAAGATTCAATGCAAGCAATTATCTCCAAGCGGAAAGAACAAAGTGCTAATTACATACTAACAATCACACGAAGAGATGGAGAACTTCAGGAACGTACCAGAGGATTGTCAGCAGCAAGAGATGAGCCCAGAAAAGAAAAGTGGACAGGAGCCGGTAAAGAAACTGGGAAATAATAGAAGAAAAAAAGGGGTCATAGTAAAACAGAAACGGGTAAACCAGCGGGTCAGACCCGCGGTTCCCACCATTTTATCAGTTTCTGGTCAACCGTAAACTCAACCAGTCCGTTCAATTATTGCTCATTTAACTCGTAACTCATTTTACCCGTGCTTATTCGAGTTTTAAAATAAACAACTCACTTGACCCGTGGGTTATGGATCAATATAACCATTCCTCCCTGTTACTTTAAGTGGTGGGTCGAGTTTAACTACTGATGTCCAGTTAATTGTATAAAAAAACAAGAATTACTTTAGGCAAAATCTTGGGAATTCAAAGACGGTCTTTCCATAGGCATATGAAAAGACGGGGTTGGATTAGAATTATAAAAATGTAAAAGGTTTTGATTGCAATATTAAAATTTTATTATGAAACATGTTGTAGTTATAAGTTTATGACCCGATTAATGC
>JAULKK010177924.1:0-16236 GCA_032355705.1 Rubia peregrina | reverse complement strand
TGAAGTTCCCAACCACGAATGACTGCAACAAAAAGAAATAGACGGACCGAACTCATCTTTGCAACATGAGCAAATGTCTCAGTATAGTCAATACCTTTCTTATGGCGATTGTCGAGAACCACCAGGCGAGCCTTGTGATGCTCAATGGAACCATCGGACTTGAACTTGGTACGGTACACCCATTTGCATCCAATGGTAGTCTTATGTAGAAGTAGTAAAGACAAGGTTCAAGTCTGATTGCGCTCAAGTGCATTAATTTCATTAGCCATTGCATCACACCAATGAGCAAACTGAGAAGCCTCAAAGTAGGTGGTGGGATCTGCACTAGAAGTTACTGCACCCAAAAATCTAGAATCCGCACTAGAAAATTTATTACAGTTTACAAAATCAGTTAAAGGATAGAGAACACCAGAGAAATGTGATGACGCAAGTGCAGGTTGAGCAATGAGAGGTTTATTAATATCATCAATAGAGCAGACATAGTCGTGCAGATAAGCAGGAGGCCGACGAGGACGGTTACTCTGGCGGACAATAGGTAGCTCGGTCGGAGGGGTAGCCGGAACTGGACGGTTCACGTGCGGGAAGCCCAACCGGCGCGTGCAGGGAGACATTGGCCGGGGGGGTGTGACCGGCGTCGATGCCGTCGGCAGGAGGACATATGGTGGTAGAAAGGTTGCCACCGGCAGGGAAGAGTCGGCAGCCGAAAAAGTAGTACTCGGCGGTGAGGGAGCAGACGTCGGTGCCGGTTCGTGCGACAATAAGGACTCTGGTATGTAAGGAAACTGGTTTTTATAAATAAAAATCAGCATCCATACTGTTGAAGAGGGTACAGGTTTCCAAGTCAAACAGACGATAACCTTTCTTTCCGGTAGGGTACCAAGAAACAAACATCTCCAATTTTGCGGAGCAAACTTGTCACGGAATCTGGGAACGTATGAGGTAAAACAAAAACAACCAAAGACTCTCAAAGCTTTGTAATTCGAAGGACGTCCATGAAGTAACTCAAAAGGTGTGCGCCCGTCGAGTTACTTTGTGGGTGTCCGATTGATCAAATAAGGAGCAATAAGAACACATTCTCCCCAGAACTGAAAGTGTAAAACACGAGCCACATTTAGCAAATGGCGATGCTTGGGCTCAACCCGACCATTCTGTTGTGGTGTATCAACCATAGATGTCTCAAAAATAATCCCAGATTCAGTAATATATGATCTCAAAGTTAGAAACTCTTTACCATTGTCAGCCCAGACACGCTTAACAACACGACCAAACTGATTCTTGATTAAAGCACAAATTTCACTAAATCTAAAGGCTACATCAGACTTAGCAACTAATAAATAAACCCAAATCGAGCGAGAGTAATCATCAACTATAGTTAGGAAATAAAATGCACCACTAGAAGATGGTGTTTTATAAGGACCCCAAACATCACAATGTATTAATTCAAATGAAGAAGTAGCATGTGAAGTACTTAAAGGAAAACTATGTCTAGTCTGTTTTGCTCTATGACAGACATAGTGAGGAACAAAAACTTTATTTTTGCTAAAATTAATGGTAGAAGTAGAAGACAACACTGAAGAAGATGGATGCCCGAAACGCTGATGCCATAAATCAGAAGAAGTAATTGAAGCAACTGTCGGTAGAGACTATGGGACATGAACATTCAGAGCCAGAATATGAAGCCAATAACCCCCCCTTGCTATTCACCCAGACCAATCACATTTCTCGTACTGATTTTCTATAAAAATGTATAAAAAAATCAGTAAACAAAGCTAGACATTTTAAAGCAGATAACAATCTAGAACGTGATAGTAAATGACAATATCAAAGAGAGAACCATTGTCACTGGTCATGTGATATGAGGCTCTCATGTCAAGTATCCATGGTAGAGTAGACTTACCTGACCCATGGTCATACACAGCATTAAGCTGATTAAATATATGTAGGGTCGTACTCAATTGGTCATCAGATAGAGCAGGACTGAATCAGAATGGGCAGGAGTAGTCCGGGAAGCTGCGGCAGCGTGCCCCGGAGGAGGCACGACATCACCGGCAAAGGGTGGTGGTGCCGGGAGGCCGTCGACTCACCGTGTACGGCGGTCGGCTGGTTCGACCCTGGTTTCTTGGTCTTTTATTTCAAATCCTTGAAAAAATCTGGTACTCCATTGAGCTTGAAACAAGTATCTTTATCATGACCCTTTCTATGACAATGTGAACATATCAGATACTTGCGATCAGCTGAAGTGAGATCAGCTGACGAATAACTCGAAGGTGGTGGGCGGCGTGCAACATATGCCAGTCAGTCAGATGAAGGTTCACGAGAACGAATTATGGATATGTGATTCTCCTGGGCAATAAGAGCATAAACACGCATGATCTGGGGAAGTGGATCGGTGGTCATGATGTTGAATCGCAAGGTATGATAGCCTTCATCAAGACCCATAAGAAACTGGTAAATCATATTTTTCTCATGTTCTAGGAAGGCGTTGGCAGCATGGTTGCAGGTGCACAGAGGTTTACAAGCTTCACAGGTGCAAACTAAAGGAGGCTGAATGTCGTTGTAATCACCAAACAGCTTTTTCATGTGGCTAAAGTAAATGTCAACGGCCTGATCATTCTGTCGACAGTTCTGAATATCTTTACGTATCTGCAGAATTTTTGGACCATTCCCAAGGTTAAACGCGCCTTAAGATCATCCCATGGTTCCTTCACCATGGGATAGTAACTGGTAGATGAACGTAATGGTGAATCCAGGGTTTTCAAAACCTAACACACCATGTCAGCATTAATTACAGGCCATTCAACTGCATCAGGATGATTTTCTGGAGGTTTAGTAATAGTTCCATCAATGAAACCATTCTTCTTCTTAGAAAGCATAGAACCATAGATAGCATTAGACCATTCCAAGTAATTCTCTTCTCCTTTAAGTATGACGGGACAGATTGATAAACCCAAGCCGTCGGATGTACTGAGGAAGTATGGGTCTTGCATAGAACGACCCGTAGGTACAGTACCCCCAATGCAAGATTGCAATTGCAACTGTTTAAGTAAAGCTGTAATCACATCAGTGGCATTGAGATTATGTAGTTTAGCAGTCTCGGCTTCAGGAGCGATGCGGGCTTGTTCAGCGGCATCAGAACTTGAACCTGGAGTAAACATAGTTGTGGATCAGTGGAAGGTAGCAGATCGAAAGAAAATAGCACGAACCAAGCGGTGCATGGCAAGGCGGTGACAACGCGTGGAGAAACAGCGGCGATGCGTGGCGACGCAGTGCAGGGCACAACGTCGGAAGAGAATCAACGGCGGAAGCAAAGCACGGTGAGCAGCGGCGGCTTACGGTTGGAGACGACGATGCTGTCAACGGTGGCGGCGGCTGCTCGAAAGAGAACGAAAATTTTCTTTATGTTTTCAAGATTTTAGGCCCTGATACCATGAAAAATATATACAGGGTAATAATTGTGTGTTTGTATTCATGCTATGGGGTACATTATATAGTAGTACAAAGGCCTATACTAGACTAGAAAATGCATTCTAATCTAGTTACAATTACAAGTAATATTGCTAAATATCACTATTCCTTAATATGCCCAAATCAGAAAACATTGTCGTGACAATATGAATAAATTTTTTTGTTATCTCCAATATTGCATTTCGACTTCTTCCACTTCATTGGAGGGACCTAACTGCAAAAAGTAAAAAAAGTTCACTGGTTGTCCCAAAATCAATTCCAATCGTCTCGGAATGAAACTTTGTCGTCCCTAGTCAAACTTATAATAACCGAGAGTAATAAAGAAACTGGTATGATTCTACATAGAATTCCATTAGTTCTTGTAATTAACCCTTATATACTTATAAGTAATCATCTACAATTTACTCTAGACTGTGTACTGGAGCTTTCTAAAATTTGATGGACAAAATTTATTATATTTTTATTTCATAAAAAACCAAGAATATATATTTTTGTGTGATTCTATATGGTGAAAATTATCATTCCCATAACACTCATAGTAGGGGCATTAATGAAATACTATTAAAAATGAGGTACGATTACCTCTGTTCGTGTCCCTCTTACACAGTATGCATAATGTCCATATCACACATTTGTATTTTGTTCGTCTGCCGAATTCTGAAGCGTAGGGAACATTCAAGGAAGTTTGGGCCATAGAGTAATATTCATAATGTTCCATCAGATACTGTCTGAGAATAATTTGGGCATCTTCCATTGACGCGTTCATGCCCAAATTGGAAACATCGTGGTTGGACAATCACTACTAGAAAACAAGTACGTAGGCACCGGTTAAAGTGTACCGGTACTAGTAACCACATAAGCACCCGTAAAAGTAAGAAAAAATGACAATACCGGTACCTGTGTAGACATCTACATCGGTAGAAAATATACCAGCGCAGAATACCATTGCCTAAGTAGAAGAATGAAGAAAATAAAAAATTTGAACATCGGTAAAGTGAATACCGGTGCAGAACCGATGCTAGAACAAAAATTACGTGGGAAAAAGTTAATTCCAGCACCAGTAAAGTATTTGGTACCGGTGCTGAAGCAAAAAAAACACATGGAAAATGGTATTTACCAACACCGGTTTAAGCTTAGAACCAGTACTACCGGTGCCTATGTATACATCTGCACTGGTCATTATCTTACCGGTACAAAATACCAATGCTAGGCGTAAATAACACGGGTAAAAAATAATTCTACCATTGGTAATATTTTTGGTACCGGTGCTGATGCAAAAAACACGTTGGAAATCATAAATAGCCAGCACCGGTGTGAAACTTTATAGCTAGCACATGTAAGAGAACTAATGCTAATTTGTAAATGGCAGGTATGGAACCGGTACTATTAGCATATACCAGTGTTATTAGTGCATTAAATGCTCACCTAACACTTTTTCTGGCAGGTAAAACGTGTAAGAAGGTGTCTTTTGGGTTCATTAATGGCAATTTTTGGATGAGGAAGACATTTAATTATCATCAATGAAATTCCTTGAAAGTACTATATATTTCATTTTAATTTACCATTTATGGTGGTATATGTGTAAAATGATAGGTTTCCATATATTTTTTGCATGTTTGATCATTTGATCATTGTAATGTTGCTTAACACCCTTCGAGAAATTGTTTTGTTAGGTAGTATTGTTGAAGTATTGAATGAGTTTTCCATGCATGTGGTCTGATAAGGTGTGGTGAGGTTGCATGTTTTCGATTGTAACTTGATGTTTTATGAATAAAATTATCTTAGGATAGAAGTGTATATTTTTGTGGAAGTTTAGTTGTTGCACATTGATTAAATTGTAGAGATGTAACGTGCTATCGAGAGGCATAAGCATGTGTATGACAATGTTAGTTTAGTGAGTGATGAATTTATTTATACGAACACACAAATCTTTTGACACTAAAGATCCGAAAACCCTCTTTTCCACACCATTACTATTGTGCTTCATAAGGTAATATCATACTTTCCCTTTTAATCTTGTAATGATCTTATAATACAATTTATTCATGAATCTTGTATTTACAATGAAAACCTAATCATGAATTGCAAAGCTCATAACATAATCCTTAGTTTGTCATTCAATTGTGATTCTAATTGAAATAAGTATATTTAGTTTTATAATCCCTTGTGTGGTAGATATATATTGTACGGAAAATCATATGTTTCATGTTGTTTTCGTTTGTTAGAACTTTGAGTACATTCTCCTTGCATACAAGGTGCTTGAGAAAATGCTTGTATGTGAATATAGGTAATGGCCCCCAAAACCCCAACTAAGAGACCTAGAAAAGAAGGGTTATTGTCACCCTCAAGCATATCTCACTTGAAACAGTAAGAAGATAGATTTTTGTTCGAGGAGGCAAGGTTGTTGGCCCAAAATTACATAACACGGAAGCATTATCCGGAAAGTGAAATAGAAGCAAATCCACCCTTTTAAGAAACTATTCGGCAAGTGGGACGAGAATTTTTTTTTGCTACACCTCCCGCTTTCAACTTGGATAATTATTTATTTTTTTCACCCTACTTTTATTTATTTTTCACGGTGGCTATTCCGGTGCCTCGACCTCTTGGTCATTATTATTAGCGAGATGTTTTTATTTATGGCTCTTATATAACTACACCATACTCATAATGATGACCAACAAGGGTCAAAATAGGAATAGCTACCGTGACTATTTTTCCCCTCACATCGCATCGTGAAATTTACTGAACTTCGCATTGTTAAATTTTTAGTAACTATATATATATGTATCTTATTGCTGAGTAGGTGAATTGTTAGTTTCATAAATTTGAAATTTGAGAAGTCCAACTTCTTAGGATAGACCAAATTTTGTAATCAGGAATCCGCATTAAAACAGCCTGGGGCAGCTGCTTTATGCAAGATATGCACTAGTATTGTTCTCATAGGAACCAGTTGACATACCGGTTCTCAGAACATAGACAAAATTTAGGACATTTCCTCTCTATTTATAACCAGAAATTTAAAATCTACATTTAAGCAACCTTAAGCAGCTCGTTCTTCAACAATTGTACCGGTATAATTAACTTAGGCACCGGTTGATATACGGGTGCTAAGTAATTCCTCTATTTATATAGCATAAATAAAAAACAGTCTGGCACAACTGCGTTATGCAATTAATGGCACTGGTATTTAACATATAGGCACTCTATTACCACTTATTGAACTGTAATTTGAAATTGCAAAAACAAAGAATAAAAAATCATTTTTTATAAACACATTTAAAAAACAAGAAAACAGTCGTTGTTGCAACACAAATGGGGGGCCACAATGTAATATTCTAAGAATTGGTTGTAGCGGTTAAAATTCCCAAACGAGGTCCTTATTTTGATCCAATCATATCTAAAAACACAAATTTGACCTCCCCTGACATTGAATTTCATTTATGCTTAGCCAATTTTGGCTTTTGACAATTCAAACTTTCTTGGAGGGAAGAAAGTGCAATGAGTAAAAAGTTTGCTCGTGACTCCAAATTGAAATTGGCTCAAAATTAATCAAAATACTAACCCCCATGCATTTTAAACTTAGAAACCAATTTAGTATCAATTATCAGCTACGAAAAAGTCTTCTTTAACATTTTTGAAATCTCTTAGTTCCCGCTACGAATGCATCTATCATTTACCTTGGTGCGTATACTAGCGGTTTTGCTCATATGTCTAAAAAAGAAGAATATTTTTCTTCATCATAATTATTCAATGAAATGAAAATTCATGGGTGAGGTAGTAACGGAAGGGAATGTAAAGGAAAAATTCATAAGAATGGCCTATTTGCAATAATTTTTAAAATTGGCCTCGAGAAGACACTTCTTTTAAATTTATTCTTCAGACATGTACACATGCATTCTCTAAAGCGAGTTATTACTCTTGTAGGGGTAATTCATGGCCATAACAGTTTTTAAAAAAATTTGGGCCATCGACATTTTTATTAAACAATTAACCCCAAAACCGTGATCTATACATCGTATGTATGATCATTAATTAATTTCTTGGTCAATTTAGTCAGCCAACTATTCCCAATCAGTAACGGGGCCCAAATCATGACATTTAAAGTAGCTAAAAAATTTAGAAGCAGTATTAGGGCCATACTATCGGTGCTAGAAATTTTTGAGGGAACCGAAAATGTTTAAATATTTTTGGCAAGAAAAGGTGGAAAATGAAATTTCAAAGGTACTGACATTAAATTTAAAGGAATCGGTTTGCATATAGGTGTTCAGTACATAGATAAATATTTTGATCTTTTGCTCTCTGTCCATAGTAAAAAATAAAAAGTCTCTTTAAAGTAGCCTAGCTCAACGGTGTTAAAAGGAACATGTTCGTTTTGACTGGGTACTTAAAGCACTTAGCCAAAAAATTACCATTTGCTCTCTATCCACAGCCAGAAAGAAAGTTGCTTTAAAGCAGCATGGCGCAACTGCTTTATACTATAAAGGCACCATTAATTTTCATTTGGGTACCGGTTATGATACCGATGCTCAACACTTAGACAAAAAAATTTATCCACATGGTCGCTGTCCCTTTAAAAAAAATTAATTAAAAAAGAGCTATAAAGCAGCCTGGCGCAACTGCGTTCATCAACAAATAGCACCGGTATTTTTATAGGCACCGATATTATATTGGTGCCCCATAATTAACAACTGGCATGTTTTATATTTTATCATGGACATTGGTATGTATTCACTTATACCGGTGCTATTACTCTTAATATAAAATTCCCAATTTCTGAAACCGCCGTCAGTTTCATCTTCATCGACGACGGCTTCTCTTCACCTTTCGCCATTCACAGCCACCCCTCCTACATATCCATCATCGTTAATCCTCCATAACTTCCAATTACTTCCACATTAACCCCACCGTGTATATAACTTCAAGGGAACAATATTTTAGGCATCAAAACTGAACCATTTCATCGTGTTCAACACCGGCGAGTTTATCGAGCTTTTAATAATCAGTATCCACGGCCATTCTGGCACCAATATACTACAAGAGGTCACAAAAATCAAGGTTAAGTGTCCCATTTCCATTGCATGTGCATAAAAAATATATATGTAATTTTGCCTTTATTAGCTTGAATCATTGTATGTGCATATCATGTTTGATGAATTGCCTCAGAGAATTAACGTGTCATTGTGGTGGATTCTCGATGTGTTTCGTGGTAATGGATTGATATGAATCTCCTTATGAAAACTCTGGATTGCGGAATTAAAATCTTTGACCGAATGAAAGGATCTGCAAACCCTCACTAGATCGGACGAATTGATC
The DNA here is from genome assembly GCA_032355705.1 of Rubia peregrina. NCBI lineage: Eukaryota > Viridiplantae > Streptophyta > Magnoliopsida > Gentianales > Rubiaceae > Rubia > Rubia peregrina. Next base: position 7,458 of record JAULKK010177924.1, on the reverse strand, counting down.
ACAACTAGCCCTCGAGATTGTTCCCAACTTGAAAATTTTGTCATTAACTAGCCTGTAGGATTAACTCACAAATAAAGAATTCTTTGTTCACCAACCAGCCTGCAAGATTCGTTCACAAAGGGTATTGAAACTTAATTAACCCGCTAGATTAAGAAACAATGAAAATTAATGCTCACACGCAAAAAACTCAAAAATCTGAATTTTAGATTGATAATAATGTGTGGCCTCCCCTATTTACACGGTATAATTCGGCCACTTTGAAATAGAAACAAAATGGGATTTGGTAATTCCCGTTAGAAACTGAAAATAATTATGGCAGCTTTAAGAAGTTAAAACCACACCTAACTAAAATACCTAAAATAAAATGAGTATACATGGCCGAAATTTATTCAAGCTAATCATGAGTAAATATTGACTTATCTAATCTTACCAAATCTAATTCTAGTGAAATCAAAAATGAATATTCTAAACCCTAAAGGCATGGCCAAAATTAACTCTTCTAACGCCAACATGGCTGAGTTAATGGCTTCATTAATAATAAAAATAAAAATAAAGTAAAATGGTCACACTACCTTATTAGAAACCCCGTGGTAAAAAGAGTATAGTGTTGACCTCCTAAAAATTTTAAACTAAGAAAACAATAATAACTGATATATTTGACTACTTATCATGGATTCTATCACATTATATATTTTTTGACTATATAAGTTTTTGGGGTGAAATGGTATATTGTAAAACTATATTTATTGGTTGTGGATTAGGTTCGAATGGAAGGCGATAACTTTGGTGGTATTTCGAGTTCTAGGATTATGCATTGTTTTTTTTTGTTATCGATTGAGTTCAAATGGATTCATGTGGCTCTTGGTGAATTGTTGATTAATGTGGTTCTTTTGAAATCTGGATTGTAAAATTTTATGTATGAAAAATGTGGGATTGTGGATTGCATTATTGATTCTTGGATTGATGTGGTTTTTCATTGATTGTGGATTGCAATTTTTATTTATGACAATTTTGGATTGTGGAATGCGTTATTGGTTCTTCGATTGATGTGGTTCATGTGGATTGTGGATAGATATTGTTCTTGGATTGATGTAATTCTTGTGAAATTTGGGTTGATGTGGCTCTTGGAATAATGCGGTTCTTGTGGATTTGGATTGTGAAATCTTATATATGATTGCATTATTGACAACTTTGTATTGTGGATTGTAGATGCCTCCCAAATAATAATAAAAAACACCGACATCGGGAAGAGAAAGAGAGGTGAGACACTATGGAAAATTGGGTCCGATGATCCCGCAATACCTACCATTCCCTCAACATAAAAAGTGAGGAACCCGGTGAGACTAATGATGCAGTTTCCTCTTTATCGGATAAGGAGCCTCCTTTAAAAAAAGGTCCGAGAAAGAAGCTCGGAACAGATGATGTATTGAAGGCAGGGGGGAAGAATGGGAAATCCTTTAACAAATTTGAAATTGAGACTTGGTGTGAGGAACGTGGTACATCCATATGTCACTATATGATGCTCATAAAAGAGAGGGATCACATGCCAATTCAGTTTAACCTGGCAGACATGGTTTGCACAAAGAATTGGACATCGTAGACTGCATATTGTAACTATGCATTCCGATGGCGCATCAAGTTTAGGACTTATTGGCAACGAAATAACATCCCCGCTGACACCAAGGAGGAGGCATGGAAGGATATTTTTGATAAGATCCATTCATACTGACAATTTTATAATGTCCAATAGTTTTTTTTTGGCAACCATTGGAGGCAAATATTTATCTAGAATTACTAGCTTACTTAACTTATTTCGTAAATTCAATGCAGGTAAGATTCAAGTTCGAGCAAAAATTACCTGCAGCACAGCTCAAAAAACTGAAGGGATTTGTTTTTGTCGCAACGGGCAACGCCCACCGCAATTGAAAGTCAGAGATTGCAACAAAATACATCCATAAGGTGGCTGGCGACCTAAACACCTCCAAAGAAAAATCTTGGGAAAAATACAAGTGGATGGGAGAGGGGGGAGGAATAAGTTCTACAAAATGAAGACGACACCCAAATTTGAGGTAACCTGTTTATGAACATTTGTGTCGTAACAATTTCATCATTATGCATTACTTATATGCATTACTTTTATGCATTACAAAATACTTACTTTACTTATTATGATATGGATAGAAAATCTGGGTGACGGCTAGCTCTCAATCAAAGCAGAATAAATATACCCATCAGACTGGTAGGAGCTGTAACCGGGTTACTCGGGCAAAGAACGTCGAGATTTTGAAAGAAGAAGAGAGCAAAACTTACTGCTCAGGGCTTCACGCATGAGGAGATTGAGTAAGAGTTAAGTACAAGGAATTTCAATGTTGACAAATTATTGGTCAACCTCAAGTCCAACAAACTGGGGAATAAGGGCACATATACATACCCGAAGGACCGGGCCGTCGCCGGTGATATTGTAAGTATTTTTTAATACTTGGTCATAGTGTTACCCATTCATTGTAATGTATTTAACTTGCCCCTAATCATATATAAGGATGAACGATGAGGCTGCTAGGGGCACATTGATCCTGGAACCCAGGGAGGACATTTTTATAAAAATAAACTAGTAAGAAGGATCATAATGGGAGGTATAGGGGTACTCAAACCAACCTCTCAAAAACTATTGTCATACCCCATATGACTCGCAGCCAAACCAAATGCGGTAGCAGCTTGTTCTCCAAGCTGGCGATCCCCAAGAAGCAACCTGCTGAAGAACTGGAGGTCAAGGAAATAGTGGCATACCTTGAGCAGCTAGTCAGGGGGATTGCAGCTACTGGAGGAGTTCAAATCCCAACGGGCCTTGATGATCCAAAGTCATTCATTGAGAAGGCATTAGGCTAAATTAGCGTGGCATAAACTAAGTCTAAGGGTGATCCTAGCGATGAAGAGGATGATGAAGAGGTGAAAAAAATTAGATTTCAATTCCATTTAATTTTTGGCATCCCCGATATTCCTATCCATTTAACGTTTATTTGTTTTCTTACAAATATTGTTCTACAATGCATAACAGAATGGGGAGAAGGTTTCTTTGTTCGTCAAGAACCTTGATGGGTCAAGGGCCATGGTGGAAAATGGTTTCTCCGAAAAACCTATCACAACTATACAAGTGGAGTTGCTCGTGGCAGAGTTTGTGAGAAGGTTTTCCATGCTAAGGTAGGGTTTTCTTTCACCAACCAAATATTCCTTGATGTTGGAGATGTTGTTGGACATATGGTTGATTGGCCGGTAGCTTTGGTTGACCAAGATGAGGAGCCCCCAAAGGAAGAGGGGAAGGACGTGCCTATGAATGTTTTCCTGAACAAGGAATGCAAATTTCTAGAGGTCCCCGACGACGAGGTATTCCATTAAAATATTTTATATAAATAATTTACTTTGTACATAAACCAAGTGTTCAATTCCTGATTACAAAATGACTTTTTTTTCCTGTCACATGTAACAACCTGCCAATACATCATCGACACAGTCATCCAGTTCTACGAATAGTTAAAGGCTAGGGAAATAAGGGTTGAACAAACTATTCAAGCCACTGAAAATGGTAATCCATTTATATCACGTTACTATTTTATTTCAACATTTTTCATATACTTAAGGTATTCTCTTTAGACTTTGCAGATGCAAATTGTAAATGGATGCAAATTGAATGACTATCCAATGATGAAGGAGTTCATCAAATATTTCAATGAGGTGGTGAAGAAAATGAATGCTACGGGCAAGGTTGCGTATTACACCGTGTTTCTGGAATCCACATTTCTCAGACCTTACAAATGTTGCCTAGATATTGAGAAAATGTTGGAGTTCGGAGGCAAGCTTAGGAATTTCCATAACATGACATTGATCTCGAACGCTCAGATAGATTTGTGGTTGGGGTAAGTTTCAAATTTAAAATTTTCCAATTCAAATCCAATTATGTGTCTCGAACACAGGAAAGACAGACACCGGTCATGAAGATAGTGATATCACTAACCGGATTGCCCTCATCTGGGATACGATGGCTGCATATGAAGCCGACATTTATTTTGTACCCTACCTTAGAAGGTCAGACACATTTTTTTAATGTTTAAATTAATACCCGTTTAGTAAACATATTCCTAAAATATAATGTTTTAAGTATTAATGCATGTCACATTGGTTCCTCATCATTGTTTGTCCTGGTGCAAACAATGTTTTCACCTTCAACATAATGACAAGTGGTATAAAGTCCAACAATTACGTTGGAAGCCAGGTGATTTCCAAGTATTTCTCTCCATTCAATTATACTTCATTTTTTCCTTCAAAGTTTTCAAATCAATATTTGAAAATAATATATCCTCAGGCTTGCATGTAAATATGGGAGGGAGAAGAGAAAGAATGAACCCCATCCTATTTCACCTGGAACATAACAAACATCAGCGTAAGTATTCATAAAAATATTTTACAAGCACTTTATAATTTTTCTTGTCTCCAAACACTGATTAAAAATTTGGAATTGTTGATTTCTATCTTAGCACCGAGTACAACGGAGTTGCAGGGTATGCAACTATTATGTCATGCTATTCCTGGAAGAGCTGGTCCTGAAGACAACTTCAAAGAATCCACTTGACGTGAGTATCACAACTACTAAATAAATAACAACAATTATGCCTTGGTTTTTGGTACCGCGTCCTACTACCTAACATTTAATCAAATTGCAGGTTTTCCCAGAGAACCTAGGTCAATACAACGCATACGAACTTCAAGAGGTGGCAGACAAATGGTATGGGGCATGGGTTAATGTTTATGCAAAACAGGTTAAGACAGATGTTGAAGATTTTGATTGATTGTTAGGTGTTAATAAGTGATGGAAGTTTGTATATTAGAAATGATATTTTATGCTTTTCTTATTTTCAATTGTGGATTCATATATTTTTTTAATAGAAAATTTACTCTTTTTAGTAATTTCTGTGGGATTTATTAAATCCATTTTCCCCGTAGTTGGTCCGGGAAGGGGCACAAAGTTAAAAACTATCCATTACAATTTTTAATAGTTCTAGCACCAGTAATATTATTAATACCATACTGGTTCTAGCATTCGTACATATTTGTCAAATTGATTAACCTTTGCTTTGAATTGATACTTGCTTTGAATTGATACCACTGCTATTAATTGATACCATACCAGTGCTAATAAAAATGACCTTACATTTTTTATCCCGGTGCTTGAAAATGTTTTTTCGGTTCTATAATACAATCTGATTCTATAAAATAGACACCAGTTCCAAATAAACATTCGGTGCTGAAAAAGATGAGCACCGGTAATTTTTTTCATACCAGTTCTAAGAAATTCTGTGCCGGTTCTATAGTACAATATGATTCTAAAAATAATAGACACTGATACCAAATTAGCAACCGGTGCTGAAATATATAAGAACTGACTAGTTTTTCAACATATCGGTGCCCAATATCTTAATTGGTCACGCCTTCTTGAACACTAAAATAGAAATGATTAAGCATCGGATCTTCCTTTACTAGTGCTCATTTTGTAGCATCAGTATGCTTTGCCAGTGCTTAAAACTATGAAAATTTGCACCAGGTTACTTAGGCATCGGTATCTCAGGGGGTGATTTTAACGGTACCCAAGTGGTATATATCTGGTGCCTATAAGGGGGTTTTCTAGTAGTGAATTTGAATTAGATAAGGGTATCTCCAATTTAGCATTTCGACTCCTCCCACTTTCTTGGAGGGATCTAAGTGCAAAAAGTAAAAAAATTCACCGGTTGTCCCAAAATTGATTATGAACATCTCAGAAGGGACCTTTGTTATCTCCAGTCAAACTTATAATCCCCGAAAGTGAAAAGAAGCTAGCTTGATCCCATAGAGACTTCCACAAGATCTTCTAATCAACCCATGCATACTTATAAGTAATCATCTACAATTTACTCTAGACCACATGATAGAGCTTTAAAAAATGATGGATATAATTTTATTATCTTTTTAATTCATAAAAAACCAATATTTCCTAATTTTGTTTGATTCTATGTGGTGGAAATTATCGTTCTAATAACCCTCATCGTAAGGTAGTAATACAATACTAATGAAAATGAGAGATGATTACTCCGGTTCGTGTCGCTCTTAGATAGTATGCATAATATCCATATAAAATAATTATCCTTATGTTCATCTACGGAGTTCTAAAGCGTAGGGAACAAGCAAGGAAGTTTAGGTCATAGTGTCAAGTGTCGTCAAATACACCCTGTGAAGATTAGGGCCCTTCCATTCACCTGTTGACGCCTAAATCGGTACAACATGAGTATGACAGTGTGAATTAGATGAGGGTATCTCCAATTTTACATTTCAACCTCTCTCACTTTCTTGACCTAGGTGAAAGTTCACCGGTTGAACCAAAATTGAATTCGATCAAACCGGACATTTATAAATTTCAATTATTAGTTTATAATATATTATTAAATGTTATTAATTTCAATTATATTTGTTTTGGTCAAACGCAGGCCCATTTGCTATGCTAGCGGGTTGAAATTAATAGGCTCATATTTAGGTTAGACGTCGTCAATCATACTCCGGTCATATATCGATAAGGCCAATTTAAGTGCGACGTTAAACTTGTCGAGGAGGAATTCACAAGGATTCAAAATGACTATATATATAAAGCCCACCTCATAAATCAGTTCAAACATTTAACTTTTCCTCGAATTCCAACAGTCCCCCAACCTCTCATCTCAAAGGTATGATTTTTAGATTCTTTAAAATCCTTCATGATATGAATCTCCTTGCGAAGACTCTGGTTTGTAGAATATTATATCTATAATTTGAGTAGGAATCTCTCACAACCACACAAATTGCACAAACTGCAACGTCTAGCCCACAGGGTATACTCAACTCGACTTCTAAGAGTCTAGCCCGCAGGGTACACTTAAAAGGTTTCTCTATAAATGTCTAGCTCGCAGGGTACGAATATAAAGGGAGTATCGAATACTTAAATAGCCCGCGAGTTTAAGCAACAATGAAAATTATGAGAATGTCTCAAAAGTCTGAATATAATTGATGAATGATGTGTTTATTCCATCAGCCAAACCTCTCTTTAAATAGAGGAGAATTTCAACTGAAAATAGAAGACCAAATCACAATCTGAATCTGAATCAATCTCATTGCAGGTTAAGGAAGCTAAAACCATATCTAACTAAAATACCAAAAATCAAACCCTATTGCTATGTTTCGGCCAATCCTGTCTAGAATTAGACTGGGAAGATATTACCTTATCTTATCTTACCAAATCTAATTCTAATTAGTATAGAACTGAATAAACTAACCCTAATGGACTGCATATTTTCGAGATACTCTCCTAAGGCCCACATGGCCGAAATTAATCAGTCCAAAAACAAAAATAAATGTTTTACAATGATCACACTTCCTCATTAAAAAACCCAATGGGAAAAAGAG
>JAULKK010177818.1:0-16237 GCA_032355705.1 Rubia peregrina | reverse complement strand
TTTTATCTCTTGCTGTCACTCGTAATTGGCCATTACGACAGCTCGATGTGAAGAATGCATTTTTAAATGGTGTTCTTTATTCACCGGTTTACATGGAGCAGCATGCTGGTTATAAAGATCCTATGCTTCCTGATTTTGCTTGCTGTTTGCGCAAGACCATTTATGGGTTGAAACAAGCACCCCGTGCTTGGTTTCAAAAAATTTAGTTCTTTTTTGGTTGGCCTGGGTTTCGTATGCAGTTCTGCAGATACCTCCTTATTTGTTTTTTTCCCAAGGTGCCTCTCTCCTTTATTTGCTGGTTTATGTTGATAACATTATTCTTACCTGGAATGATGGTCAACTCATCGGCAATTTTATTGCTCGTGTTCATCAAGAGTTTAAGATCACTGATCTTGGCACCTTACAATATTTTTTGGGCTTGGAGGTTGGGCGAAATTCCGATGGTTTGTTCCTTGGTCAAGCCAGATATGCCAAGGACATTTTATTGCGCGCTGGAATGCAAGCCTCGGCACCAGTTACATCTGGAATTAGATTGAGTTCTTGCTTGAAAGGTGTTGATATGGGAATTTTGGATGCCTTATTATAGGGTTGGTTTTAAAAGTGGAAATAAAGGGGAGGACCGGAGGACGCATTCATGTTTTTTTAAAAAAATAATTTATATCTGAAAATAAAAAATAAAAAATAAAGAAAGTGAGAAGATCAACGTTAATTTTTTTTACTTTATTAAATTTTCCATTTAAAAAAAATAGAAAGTGAAGAGGATGCATTCTTGAAAAATTAAAATAGCAATCACATCCTTTATTTTATTTTATTTAAATTTAAAAATTATATTTTGTTTTCTGTTTTCTGAAAATATAATCCTATGAAATTAACGCATTATAGAAATGCGTCTTCTAATTTAAATTATTTTAAAAAATTTATTTCATTTTCCAATTTTTTTTATAAAAATAAAAAATAAAGAGGATGCAATATAAAAAAATTAATTTCAGTAATTTTTCAATTTAATTTATTTTATTTTCCAGATTTTTTTTAAAAAAAGTAAAAGGTATTTTTTTAAAAAAATTATTTTGTTTTTTGCTTGAAGAATTTTTTGTAATATATTTAATATATTATATATATTTTTAGAATGTGTTGGTTAAAAACTAAAATAGCGATCACGTCCTTTATTTTATTTATATTTAAATTATTATTTTTCTTTTTTTTTGAAAAAATAGTCATATGAAATTAACGCATTCTTGAAATGCATCTTCTAATTTAAATTATTGTTTTTAATTTATTTATTTTCTAAAAGTTTTTATAAAAAAATAAAAAAAATGAAGACAACGAATTTTAAAAAAAAGTGAATTCCGGTAATTTTTTAAATTTATTTTATTTTCCAGAAATTTTAAACAAATTTAAATAAAAAAATTATTTGTGTTTTGATTGCAGATTTTTTTGTAATACATATTAATGTATTTAATATATTATCAATTTTTCTTGAATGTGAAGATAAAAAATTAAAATAGCGATCACGTCCTTTATTTTATTTATATTTAAATTATTATTTTGTTTTCTATTTTTTGAAAAAAAAATAGTCCTATGAAATTAACATAGAGAATGCGCCGTCTTACTATATATTTTTGTTTGTATTTTTCTTATAATTTAGGGATTTTTGTATGAAGTTATGAATTTAATATATGTGTGTGTTTTCCTATGAATTAATGAATTAATCATTGTTTGAATAACCTAGTATTTTTTTTATATTTCAAATAGCCTAGTAGTGTTTCCATTTGCTCGCTAATTAGTATTTTCAATGTAAGAAATAGAATATTAGTCATATTCAATGTTTATTTAATTTGTTGACGATAATAATAACAAAATATGAATAAATTATATGGTTTGGTAGAAATGTACGTATTAGTAATACAATATTAGTTGAACGAGACTGTACTAATGACGGAAAAAGCGAGTAAGAAAGTCAGAAATGAAGAGAAAGGAAGCAAAATAAAAAGGAATCAAAAGACAAAAATGAAGTGAAGACAGAAAAAAGAGAGAGACAAAAGTGAAGTAGAAGACGGAAAAAGGAAGCAAAAGACGAAAAGGAAAAAGGACCAGCAACGGAACCAAAATAAAATGCAGACGAAAAAAAAGAAGTGAAGACGCGTTTAACAAATGCGTCTTCTACATGCAAAAAATATATTTAAAAAAGGGTAAAGGACGCATTCTATGTATGCGTCCTCCTCAGCACCAATCTTGGAAATTTCTCAATTAGATTAAGGAGTTCCAAAAGTTGACAAACACTTTTGATGCTTGAATTTGATCATACTTTGATTTATCTTCAATAGACATTCCATCAATATGAGATAGAGAGTCTCATGCACTATTTTTATTGATAACTGTCGGCTTGTTTTGTTTCCAGGCATAGATTATACTAAGGTTGGAGGCGCACTGAAGATCGAATCCCAAGCCGTCATACGAGGTTACATACGTACCTGCCATTTTTCATGTTTTTTTGTTTTTAATTTGATATTTAACCATTCTAATTTGATATTTTTAGTAGTTTATTTGATGTTATAAATATTATAATGAAAAAAATATTGGGAAATATCATCTTTCCACAGGCATATGAAAAGACGGGGTTGAATTAGAATTATAGAAAGGTAAAAGGTTTTAGTTGCAATTTTAAAATTCTATTTTGCAATATTTAGTATTTATAAGTTTTTGACCCGATTAATACAACCCAAAATTTTTATCTTGATTTCTTCTAATTTGCAATTTAAACCTTGGTATTTCCGTAAGTTATGGAAAGATCGTCTTTCAAGAGACGGACTCTAATATAATTTATTGTGTATTTTAGATAGGATGAATGTTCCAGATTTACGAGTGGATGACTAGAATAGATACTGCTGATGTTTTATTTTTTTGCAGGTTATATTCAAGCAAAAGGCACAAACCTGGGAAGGAGCGAACTTCTTCTAAGTTGGAAGCAAATGAACGGACAAAGAAGGATCACCAGCCATGAAGGCCTCAAATCATAACAAGACATAAAGGTTCTAAACTTCTGTTTAGATTCAGGGATTTTTGTCCCCGTAGAAATAGGATAGGAGATTTTGGAAGTCTGGCCGCTTGTAACTCACTAACACGAGGGGTGGAGGTGGTTAAAGTGGAATCACTTCCAAGTTTTCCTAGCATGCAAGAGCAATGTAATCATACTACAAATATTATTTTGATGGATAGGGGATCCAAATAAATTTCCCCCCATATATATGGGTTTAACCTTTAAAAAAAGGAGTGTGGGTGAGACGGATATGAATTAATATCCATGGTCAACCCACTAATCATGGTGGGTATCAATTTACATACTCATACCCACCTCACCCTCACGAAAAGTACATTAATACTTGCTCCATTGGGTCGGATGTGGGGCGGACCTCCACCAAAATCCAACCCACTGCCATCCCTGATTGGCAATCCTTGGCACTTCCCTTCAATGTGTCGTCAAGGCTCACTACAAATCAATGAAGCAAGAATAGGGTTAGCACAAAAAGAAAAGAAATAACATAAAAAGATGTGAAAAATAAGAAATAACGAAAACTAAGTAAGCCCTTGGATAAATGATGAGTAAACACTTTCGAAGAGACCCAAAGGGTTCTCTCCTTTAACTAGAACCCCTCGAAAAAGGTCCTCGGGAAACTCCCTCTGTGTGGAACCCGAAGGAATTTCTCTGAAAACCACCTACCTCAAGGTCCATCCTGTGTGTAATTTTGATTTTACCTAAATTAACTTATTATTTAAATTGTATTCCAAATTAGCTTATTTATTTACGCAGTTCAGTGAAATTCATTTTAGAATGAATCTACTAATCAAAAAGATATAGCACAAAGTACATCATACAATTATACTTATCTTCTAATTATTAACGTGTGAATTCTACATGCTCCCCTTGCTACGGACCCGCCTTGAAACTCGTCGACGCTGGATCTCCTCCTCCCAAGGAAATAGGGTATGCGATTCTAAACTTGATCAACATGTTATTGTATGTTGGAACGGAAAGATATAAAATCTGAATACATATTTTCTCAATGAAATCCATGAGTAATGCAACCGATTATGTCCTCTATAAATAGTCCATTAGCAGATAAGAATTCTCCATGATTATCTCCACAATATTCCAATTCCTTATATGCGTTTGAAGCATATAACAATCCATAAATAAAGGGGTTTTCCTTATCTCAACATATCTCATAATATTACATAAATCCAATTCCATAATTATAGGGATTTTCTATAAGCCCATCATGCTTCAATAACACATCTAAATCAATATTGCAAGATCTCCAACCTTCCATAAATAAAAATCACCGCAGTATTCTGTCATGATCAAATCATTTAGACTTAAGCTTTCCATATGTTCCAACATGGAAAGTTTTTCTTTTTCCAAATTAGTTCACCAATGCCAACTATATAATTAATACAGACCACGTGACTTTACACTCTCCCCCTTTGCCATTTTGTGGAACCAATCATTTTGGAATTAAGAACACAGAAAAACTTCCAATCTTTACAACATAAAAACTCCATCTAAATTTATAAGAAGGCTAAAAGAAACCCAGAAATGAATTCAGGTTATAGAACCATCAAAATAATATCCAAAATATTCTCCCCTTGGGGCCATGAATATGTCAAAGACTACAGAAACATAGAAAACATGAGAAAAAAAATGTAAAGATCAGCTCCCTTGAATCCAAAATCTGACTATGTTGGAACATAATTTCTGCTGAATCTTCAATTTTGTTTAGGAGCAGCAACTTGTGCTTCTAGCTATGCCTTCTCTGCTTCAATCTTAGCCTTCTCTACTTCCAAAACAGCCATCTGAATAGCAATAACTCCTAATCTTGCCTTAATAGCCACTAGCTTGGCCTTTTTCTCACCATCAGCAGAAGTACAAACCTTAGGATTCCAAGGTAAATTATGCACCTGTCTTATACTAAAGGTCTTCTTGTTAGGCCGTAGAGGTTCAGTTTCCACAATCTGATCTTCAGGGTTGGCCTTAACTCTCTCACTTCTTACTGGGGCAGAGATGATACAAGGGTAAACCAATGCATGTTTGGCCATCGAAGAGATAGCCTACCTCACAATACTTTGCTGAATAAGTAATCTAAGATTGACATGCTTCTGTGTTTCAACACAGTACATCAACTTTAACATTTCTCTTATCAGAGTTGTAGTGTTGGTAGAGGGCATCCAGCAATTGATTGCAACCTGGTAGAGATCAAAGAATCTAGATGACAGGAAATAGGCTTGAGAATCTTGTCATATGAGAATCTAGCTGGCCACTCGGTCCTGAACCCACCAGAAATAACCTCAAGAATCTTGTCATATGTGATCTCCAAATCTTCAAAGAACACTCCTTCAAACTCTAGAGTTTTCAGCCCCAATAATCTATTAATTCTTTCAGCCGAGAAATTAATTATTTTCCCATTACATACACTTAATCACACCACGGAAAATCCTCTTCCAAATTTCCAGCAATCAGGTTTGAGTAAACTTCATAAACCAGTTTCTTGTTGTAGTCTAAATACATAGATGTCGTTGTCTTCATACCAATCAGCTCCAAGAAATCAGAAAAATCACTTAGTCTGTATGTATCCAAGTCTATTGGCCTCTCAGGTATAATCTTCCTCTGAGAAAATACTTACCCATCTCCTCACAGTCATCATCATAGTAAATATCAGAACGTGCACCACTTACTGGAGGCGGAGGCTGAGTATTCTTCTTCTTTGGAGCAGGAACATGAATTTCCTTCTCGCTTTTCTTAGCCGGTTGAGAGAATTCAGGTGCAAGCTCATTCCTTTTGACCTTCCTAACTCTAGTCTGGAAGAATTCATCCAAGACCTCATCACTGGAGTAGGTCAGATTAGGTTCCTATGTTGGAACATGCTCTGTCTCAACTATTGCATCACCCTGTTCAGTCTCTACAGCTACTGCATCTTGTATTCCAACTTCCTCTGACTGCTCATGCATAAGTTCCTCTCCCCCATCTGTCCTACCTATGTGTACTCTGCATCATCATAAGCACTCCCTTCATAATCATCAATAAACTAATGGTTTTGACCACCCATCTCAGTATCTGTGAACCCTAGTTCAGGCTCATCAACCTCTATAGCTGTAGCAGACTCTGTCTCCGCTCTCTGTATTGGAACATACCCAACACTTTCACCATCCTCGATGTCTTTCAGAACAATCACAGGAGGTCTCAATTCTCTAAGCTCTTCATTCTTCTTGGCATCACTAGAGTCATAAGGAACAATTCTTATCAGTGGATTTAACCACATCCAATCCCTCAACCTCTGAATCTTTTATCTCCTCAATACAAACATTACTGGGAGCAGTGATAGTGCTATAAATAGTTAAATATTCTTGTTCTTCTGTTTTAATGAAACAACCCCTAATCAACCTGGGATTCCACCTCTCAATCCTCTCAATATCATCAAATTCTCCAGTCACTAGTTCTTCCATGTCAACATCAAATAGATTCCCCTTAAAATTTCTAACCCCAGTCAAATCTATAGGCCAATTATTCATTCTATGTCAGTATAGACATTCTAACACAGACTTGAACTCCATTCCATTCACCTTAATCATAGGTGCACTAGGAGGATCAGCGTTTGTTACCTTGGACCTATAGGGGATGATCATGAGTGAACTACTCGGAAAATGAGCTTTTCCATTATACGGCACAATAGCATTGCATGCATCTTCCTGAATTCCTTGTTTGGCCATGGTGGTTTTCGTTCTTGAGAGAATTTTTCAGCAAAGGTTTTTAAAAGCAGAGGGATTTGTGTTTCGGCACAATTCACTTTCAATAGGTATTAGGGATTTTAAATCAGCAAAAATCAAAAATATATCGACAATATTCTCTCCAAAATAGCTTCCAAATTTTGAATTTTTTTAAAAAGGATAAGGAATATGGTAGCAAAAAATAGAGGGAAGGTGGAGAGATGAAAAATGTGAAGGAGAATTTACTTCTTCCTTTTCACCTCTTAACTCACACCTACTTTTTCCCTTTCCAAGAAAAATTATTACCTTTCTTTATTTGTCAACTCATGTTAAACTCTTTGAACTTCCAACATAGATTCACACCTTCTATTTTTTGTTCACCTTTTCTTTTTTCTATTTTTTGTTGTGTTTTTCTAAATTTATGTACACAAAAACAAAAATTACAAAAATCTAAACATAGGCCATAAGAAATACCTCAAACCGACATACACCTACGTGTTGCCTGAGAAGCTCAAATGTAGCAGTGTTCAAGGGTTTTGTAAAAATATCTGCATACTGCTCACATGTTGGAACATAGGCAACTACCACTTCATTTCTTTCAACCAGATCTCGAATAAAGTGGTGCCTTATATCAATGTTCTTTGTTCGAGAGTGCTGGACCGGATTTTTTGATATATCAATAAAACTTTTGTTGTCACATAAAATCTTCAGAGGCCCTTGTTGAATTTTGTAATCATTCAACATTTGTTTCATCCATAATAATTGTGTACAACAACTTCCAACAGCAAGATATTCAGCTTCAGCAGATGATAAAGAGATCAAATTTTGCTTCATACTATTCCAAGAGACCAAATGTATACCAATAAAGAAACAACCACCAGTGGTACTTTTATGATCATCTGCATTATCAGCCAAATCTGAATCACTATAGTCAATCAGACAAGAATCTTGATTCTTAGAATACCAGATCCCATAATCAGAAGTCCCACTAACATATCGAATAATCCTTTTGACTACAGTTAAATGTGATTCCTTAGGATCAGTCTGAAATCTTGCACACACCCATACGCTGAAACATATATCTAGTCGACTGGCTTTAAGGTATAAAAGACTCCCAATCATACTCCTATATAATTTGTGATCAACTGGAACACCCTTCTTATCCTTAACCATTTTTTGGTTGCCGCCATTGAAGTTCGTACAACTCGAGAATTACTCAGTCCAAATCTCTTTACCAGATTCAAGGCATACTTGCTTTGACTTATGAACAAACCATTATTTTCATGCTTCACCTAAAGTTCTAGAAAGTATGTGAGTTCTCCAACCATGCTCATTTCAAACTCGGCCTGCATCATGGTTACAAAATCATGTACCATAGATGGTGAAGTAAATCCAAATACAATATTATCAACATAAATCTGAGAAATCAAAACTTTTGATGATTTGTTAAGCACAAATAAAGTGCAATCTACTCCCCCTTAATGATACTCTTTCTCAATAAGAAAGTTAGTAATTCGCTCATACCATGCATTGGTGCTTGTTTAAGGCCAAAAGTGCCTTTTTGAGTCGATACACATGATGTGGATAGTGAGGATCCTCAATTCCTTTAGGTTGTTCCACATACACTTCTTCATTAACCACAACATTTAGAAAAGCACTTTTGAAATCCATCTAGTATAATGTAAAATTTATAGTACATGTAATAGCAAGTAAAATCTGAATAGATTCTAACATGACTATTGGTGAAAATGTCTCATCAAAATCAACTCCTTCAACATGAGTATATATTTTGAGCAACCAACCTTTCTTTATTTCATGTAATCTGACCATCAGCATCTGATTTGTTCTTGAAGATCCACTTGGTGCCAATAACATTTACACTTTTCAAACGAGGAGTGAGATACCATACACCATTGCGTTCAAATTTCCCAAGTTCTTCTTCCAGCTACAATCCAATATTCATCACATAGAGCTTCCTTGTAATTTTTTTGTTCAATGAGTGAAATAAAACATTGCAATCCTGCAAATTCAGGTACCACCTGTGTTGGAACATGTGATGTTGCAGTGGGAGAGGATGTTCCAACACACAATACTTCTTCAGGTTCAGGATGACATTCTGATTGATCAGATGTTCCAAAATAGTATGGTTGGTCAGGCGGACTGTTCTGTGTTGGAACATGGTCTACGTCTGGTTCATCTTCTCTTCCACTCAAAACCTGTTTGTCATCAAAATCACCCACAATTAAATTTATGGACTCCAAAAGAGAATTTTTCCAAAGATTGTAGACACAATAAGCATGGTTGTTCACAGAATATCCAAGAAAAATCCTAACATCACTACGGTTGTCAAATTTTTCCAGTTGATCTCTATCTCTGATAATATAACACTTGCTTCCAAACACGTGAAAATATGAGACATTTGACTTAACGCCCTTCCAAATTTCGTATGATATTTTGCTGGTGAATGGACAAAGATACACACGATTTATCATATAGCAAGATGTGTTAATAGCTTATGCCCACTATTTTTTTGTGTTCCTTTCTCAGCAAGCATGACTCGAGTCATCTCCTGAAGTGTCATATTATTCTTTTCCAGAATACCATTCTGTTGAGGAGTGATTGTGTAGAGAATTCATGTTGAATGCCAAGTTCATCACAGAAATCACCGAACTGAGAATTTTTAAATTCCCTGCCATGATCACTACGAATTTGGACAATTTTTCCTACTGGACTTCCTTTCTTTGTCTGCAATTTTATCACCAAACTTCTAAAGATATCTACAGTATCAGATTTTTCTTCAAGAAAATCAACCCAAGTGTATCTAGAAAAATCATCAACACATACAAAAACATACTTCTTACCACTCACACTAAGTGTGTTGACTGGACCCATCAAATCCATATGTAGTAATTCAAGATTCCTTGAAGTAGTGATATACTGAACTGAAGAGTGAGGAGATCGAATTTATTTACCTTATTGGCATAGTCCGCATACAATTCTGTATTTGCTGGTGAGTGTAGGCATACCTCGTACTGCCTTCAGATTCACAATTTTCACCAAAGCTTTGTAGTTGATATGACCAATCTTTCTGTGCCACAAGGTTCCTTCATCTTGTTTTGAACTCAGACATTTCACTTCTTGTTATAGCAGGTAACAGTTTTCTGATGATCGAATACTTGCGAGAACTTTATCTTCACCATGTTTCAATATGCATTTGTCCTTATGAAATTCTACTGTCATATTGTCATCACACAATTGGCTGATACTCAACAGATTTTCCGTCATGTCTTCCATGAAGTAAAACACTAGTAAATACATGGAATCCTTCAATATGCAACTCTCATTTTCCGACCACTCGGCTCTTCTTTCCATTGCCAAAAGTAACAAATCCTCCATCACACAGTTTTATTTTTGTTAGTAATTCCTGGGTTCCAGTCATGTGTTGAGAGCACCCACAATCGAAGTACCACGAGTCTCTAAAATGTACAATAAGAGAAGTATAAGCAACAAGGCAAGTGCTAGTATGTTTAATACCCCATGACTTTCTGACCATCCTTGATCGTTGGGCATCGTTTATGGTGGAACATGCAGATAATTTTTGTTCGTTCATGATGTCCCTAAGTAATTAGAGACATTGTTCCTCAGTATGGTCTTGATACATGCAGTAGCTACATATAAGAGGTTTCCATTGGCGGGTGATAAACTTTCTTTTCATCTCTTTTCATCTCTGATTTGAAATCTACTATGCTGTCTAGTGGGTTGTCATAGTCAATTCCTTGTCGATCTCCAAAGTTCTTTCCCATGGTCGGAATATCATTAAGTTTTGTCTTTCCAGTATTTAACTTGGTAATTGTTGCCTCGGTCATCTTAGTTGTCTTAGTTGCTGAGCTTAGATTCAATTTTAATTCTTCAATCTCTCTTCTGAGTTCAACAACCAGAACTAGCAACTCTTTCTCCTTCTCAGCCAATTGATTTTTCTCTATCTTTAACGATTTGTTTGTATCAACAACCTTTAGCCACATGTCATACATATTCTCATATGCAGTATAGATCTCTTCATCACTCACAACCTGGCCTTCATCATCACTGAAAGTGTCGTCAGAACCTGTGTTGGAATATACAGCCTTGTCTTTCTTTGACATGTTGGAACATACATCATCATTTGATCCATCGTGAACTTTTGCTCCAAATGACACATAATTGCTTGTATGTTCCTCTTCATTCTTCTCATCTTCTTCATCTTCACTCCATGAGGTGACATGCGATTTTCCTTGCTTTTATCGGGTATTAGCACATTCAGCCTGGTTATGTCCAAATCCTTCACATTCTTACATTGAATACTTCCATACTGTGTTTTACCACTTTGATTTCTAGAGAACTGCTGATTTATTTTTCTTTTTATTTTTCTAGGTAAGAACTGCTAATTTCTTTGTTCTATGCATATTCCAAGATTAGTACTAAGGTTTTGTGCCTGAGGTATATTCATACCAAATCTCTCTTGTGATTTTTGTATTCACCACATTCTTCATCATTCTTGAGAAATTCTTAGTAATGAAAGCAAGTTCTTCAATACCATCTTCATTGTCGGATTCATGACCGACACTCGATGACGATGCTTTGAAGCCAACTCCTTCTGAACTTTCTTTGCGGGTTGTTCCATTGTCATTTCGTAAGTCTGTAGTGATCCCATTAATTTATCTAAGGTTATGGTGACTGCATCTCTAGCTTCTTCTATTGTCGCAACTTTCATTGCAAGTCTTTTGGAAAGTAATCTCAAGGTATTTTTCACCAATTTCGATTCCTTGTAGACTTTCCCCAGCTGATATGCCATATTGGAGATGTCTCTGAGTTTTCCATTAAATATAGCAATAGTATCATCCTCCTCCATCTTCATTTCTTCAAACTTTGTATCCAACATCTGTAGTTTGAATTCACGTACACGAATCGTTCCTTCATTCATAGTCTGCAAAATATCTCAAGCTTTCTTTGCCTGATGACATGTAGAGGTGAGTTTAAACTGATTTTCATTCACCACTGTAAAGATAGCATTCAACGCCTTTGAATTTTCCAATGAAGCTTTCAGTTCATCTGGAGTCCAATTTGACTTATATTTGAGCTTCTGTTTCTTAGTACTTGATTCACCCTCTTTCTTCTTTGAACTAGATTCAGCATCCTCAATTGGATAACTCCATTTTGTTTCAACAAAGTGTTATGCCAGTTCATCAAGTGAGTTGATAAAAACTCTAATACTTGCCTTCCAATAACTGTAGTGGTTCCTTCCAGCAGTGGTGACCGAGACATGTAATAAAATAACACAAGAACACATAAGACTTGGTTACGCAGTTTGGTGAAATTCACCTACATCTGTGGGGCCCATCCTAATTCAATTAATTCACTAATTAGAAAGATACCGTACAAAGTACATCATACAATTATACTTATCATCTAATTATTAACGTGTGAATTCTGCAAGCTCCTCTTGCTACCGATCCGCCTTGATCAGACTCCCTCTGACCTTGAAACTCGTCAACACTGGATCTTCTCCTCTCGAGGAATTAAGGTATACGATTTTGAACTTGATCAACAGGTGACTGTATGTTGGAACATATGTCCGCTGGCTCTCGTAGTACTTTCAGAAAGATATAAAATCTGAATGCAAATTTTCACAATGAAATTCATGAGTAATGCAGCCGATTATGTCCTCTATAAATAGTCCATGAGAAGATCGGATTCTTCATAATTATCTCCACAATATTCCAATTCCTTATCTGCTTCTGAAGCATATCCAAATCTTATAAAAATGTATTTTCCTTATCTCAACATATCACATAATATTCTATAAATTCAATTCATAATTATAGGGATTTTCTATGAACCCATCATGCTTCAATAACGCATCTAAATCAATACTGTAAGATCTCCAATCTTTCATACATCACCACAATATTCTGTCATGATCAAATCATTTAGACTTCAGCTTTCCATATGTTCCAACATGGACAGTTTTTCTTTTTCCAAATTAGTTCAACAATGCCAACTAAATAATTAATGCAAACCACATGACTTTACACTGTATATTTTCCCTTCGAGGGCCTCTGAACCTCACTACCATCGAGCCTCGAAGACCGGCCCTCCATTTTTTTTCTTCTTCCTCTCCATATTCTTTTTCATTTCTTTCTTCTCATTTCTCCTATTCTTCTTATTTTTCAAACTTTCGAAGACTCTTCAGGTCTAGACACTAAATTCCCAAATGGCTCTAAACCTTCAATCTCTGAAGGCTTCATTATTCTCGGGGGCTGATAGTACACCCACTTGGTATACACCTCTCCAGGTCATGTAAAACTAGAACTATAGGTGTCGAATGGTTTAACCTCCATCGTCGTGGCCAATAGCTTCTCCACATCATCGGCTCACTCCCCAAGGATCTCATAACCCTTGACTTCCTCGAAACTCAAATGGGAGTTCCACCAAGAAACCCAGTTGGTCGAGCTGCAATCGAAGGTCAGCAGCTTCCTATGCCACTTGTATGTGTTTATGGGAGTCTTGATAGCATATCTACCCTTGTGTCCATTTATGAAGGTGAAAATCCGGTTGCACACACCATCCCTTATCTTCTTACTTTTTGATAAGTAGTAGTATAAAGGTCAAAGAAGCTGATACTCGGGCTTTGATTTTAAGAGATTAAAAATCAGCAAGATCCACTTGGAGGCTCAAAATATTGGGCCTTAAATAATAGGGCCTGAAATTATTATTTAAAGTTAAAATTTTAATCCGCTAATTAATTGTTTGGTCTTGTCCAAACAAACAAAATTATTCAACCATTTTTTGGATAATTTGGTTTTATTGGGTTAATTGGATCAGTTTCAAAAATACAACCAATTCGGTTTATTTGGTTTATTCGGTTTCAAACCGAAACCGAATTATGAATTCGGTTCGATTTATTCGGTTTATTTGGGTTGTTTGGTTCGGTTTCGATTTTGGATTTGGATTTTTTTGAGGCAAAACCGAATAATCGAATCGAATAAATCAAAAACCGATTAAACCGAACCGACACCCACCCCTAGTTGGAATATGGCGGGCTTCCCTAGCGGAAGTTTATTCAGCGCCTCATCCTCCCTGAGTATCTTCAATACTGTATGACATTCGAACATATCCTGATGGAACCTGGAAGGCTCTTGTTGAAATCCGCTATTTCATTCGTCATCCGGTAGGGCTCTCGATGCCCCGCCTTAAAGTCTGACTCATTCTCAACCTCGAGATCCTCGGTATACTCAATCCAAACAAACGAATTCCATGTCTGTCATACCTGATCTTAGAATCCCTTAAAATAACTTCCTTCCTAACCACACTTTTTTGTTTCCAGCTGACCTTCATTGGGGGTTCATCTTTCCATACCCACTCTGAAGACCTCTCCTTTGAAGACAATCTCTTCTTCTGGAGACTCTAACACTAAACCATCTTGGCGACATAGGGCTTTGAGCCTTATTTTCACGGCCAAATTTTGCCGGTTCATTTTCACGACCAGGGCTAGCCGGCTTGCTTTCACGACCGCTTGTAGACACGCGCTAGATTTTTTTCTTCGAACTAGTAAGGAGTCACCGCGCATCAGATAACAAATTATATTACTCCCTCCGTCTCAGATTAAATTGCCCACTTCACTTTATGTCACTATTCAGTATTTAACTTTGACCACATATTTGAATAGATATATAAATAATAATAATATCATATATGATATTGTTCAATTCGTCGTAACAAGTAGTTTTCATATATCAACTTTTTATTTGCCATTATTATACGTATGTAAAGATATTAACGGTCAAACATGTTTCTCGAAGAGCGTAATGATGATTGCTGTGTAATTTAATCTGAGAGGGAGGGAGTATATACAAAACCAATCAAAAGAAATATTTATTTCTTAATCTGATTCTAATTCTAATTCATCTAATATTCTATATACAAATAATTGGTAGTACTCTAAAATATGCCCTACAATGCTTCTAACAAAATTTAACGGGATATGTTAGTCAACTTGAAGTTGTTTTTTTTACAACTTGAAGTTAAAGTTAACAAGATCATGGGTAGATCCCCCAATCTAAGGAACCAAAAATCTATTACACATGCAAATGTAGTGGCTTTGATGGAAGAAGAATATGTACTTACCAACCTAATTGGGTAGTCCCTATATCCCAGTTCAAACTGCACACTCAAGATACATTTGACCATATATTTTAACCAGTATATAGATACAAATATCATTATGTGAGATATTATTGTATTCCCTGCATGATGTATTTTCTAAACATCAAATTTTAATACACCTTTATTATACATAAATAGAGTTATCGTTGGTCAAACATGGTATGGGAAAGTTGACCAAAACGTGTGCAGCTTGAACTGGGACGGGGGAGTATTTAAATTAAATGTTAAGGACCTAATTATCACCATATTATGTATGGCTTCATAAAAAAACAGTTATTTTTCAAGTGTCGTGAACGATGGTGATTTTGTGTTTCAAATGTAGTAACCAATGGTAATTTTGTGTTTCAAATGTAGTAACCAATGGTGATTTTGTGTTTCAACAGTTGACAGCGCCTTCCTTTTGTTTTACTGATGATGATGAACCTGATCTGCCTCGTTTTTTTCTTTCTTTCAAGAACTGAGCCCTAGTTCCAACATCAAAACTAGAATCTATGGAGTGTGAAAAATTGCATCAACAAAGCACAGCTAAGTCAATTCAAGCTTCCCTTGATGAATTTTTACGGTTGACTTGAAAAATGTTTGATCCTTAATATCTTTCATTAAGGACAATTAAAAGTTATAAAAAAATTGATATTATGAAAACATATGTTATAATGAATGTAACAACGTATTACACAATAGTATTTATACTTACATACCGATTTAATTTTTGGGTTAATATTAAAAAGTTTTGACTAAATGAATAGTTAAATTGCAGGTTGAATTGAGACAGAGGAGTACGAAAATTGTTTTCGGCCACAAAAAAATTCAAAAAAATCACCGTTAAAAACCATGTCCCGCACTAGTGAGTTATGCATAAGGCATATAGATATAATTTTTACACTTAACTTTAAAAGAGAAAGAGGACCCGTAATTTTTTTAGGTTGGTAATCACAAAATTATACACTTTCAATTGCATACTTATAGTATAAATGTTTAAGTTTGGATGTAAAATGCAATTTTAAACCCCGACCTTCTTTGAGTTAAAGGCAAAATTTTGGGAAATACCGTATTCCCATAGGTACATGGAAAGATTTGGAGAGTTACAGAAAGGTAAAAGTTTTTAGTTGCAATATTAAAAATTGATGATGCAACGTGCACTAGTTATAAGTTTATGACCCGATCATTACAACCCAATTCTTTAAATCTTGATTTCTTTTAATCTCCAATTTAAACGTTGATTTTTCCGTAACTTATGAAAAAGACAGTTTTTCAAAAGACGAATTAAAAAATATAC
>JAULKK010177711.1:0-16239 GCA_032355705.1 Rubia peregrina | reverse complement strand
AGTTTGACGAGGCAAAAATGTAATTGTGTACTATTACTCTCTTTGTTGAAGTACAAATTAAACATTTTTTTAAAAAAATCTCTTATTTAGTCTGTTATTGATACGAATTAGGGTTTCTTAATTTATTATTAAATTAAGATTTGGAAGCCAAATTTTTCTCTGAAATATAATATGGTGAGGGTTCTGCCAGTCTGGGTGAAACTTCCTAACCTACCTTTGCACAGGTGGGGGGTATCTAGTTTGGGAAAGATTGGTAGTGTGGTTGGAAAACCGTTATTCACTGATGAATGTACTGCTAATAAGCTCAAGATATCTTATGCGAGGATTTTGGTAGGTGGACATCTCACAAAAGATACCTGAGGATGATGAAGGATTTGGAGGGAAACAAAATTAAGCAGTTGATTGAAATTGAGGGAAAGCCACTGTTCTGTAAAATCAAATGATAATTTTACAACACAATTTAGGTAATTTGTTTCATTTTAAAATGGTTATCTAAACATTAAAGTTACATATCAAAGTAGATTGTTGATATGAATGTAAGATATATATATATATATATAAAGTCGGTTTGACTTACTACTATAATGATCCAAATAGCTCCCAAAAAAATCCTAACCAAATACACCGACCGACCAATTAATGACAACAAAATCTATGATAAGACTTAATAATATTATATATGTATCTCAAAGGATATTTGTGTATTGTAATCGGATTTTGTATATCTCTAATTAATGAGTTGCAATTCTCTTAAGATTATTTATAGGAGATTTTGATATGCCTATATCATCGCATTTCATCTCAACTGAACTGCCTCTCACCAACATCCATTATATTTTATTCTCACTAGTAAAAAAGCAAATAGTATCTAATGGACAGGGCAACTAAAACCATTTTTCTGTTCACGTTCTTGCTTATTGCATCATGTTCGTATTTCTCATCGACTCAATATAGTTTTTCTTTTTGACCGTAGAAGTGAATATATACAACCCATCTTTTTTCCCCACTTCTTTCTCTAAGATTAGGATATTAATTTTTAATTTAACATTATTATTATCAAAATAATATATTAATAATACATAATAATATATTTAATTGTATTATAAATTATAGGTTGGTTATTTTCTAGCGGGGCAGCTTGTGAATCAGATGAAGATTGCAAATGGTGTCCTCACGGCGGTGGCCTTTGCGTTGATTACACTTGCCTTTGTTTTGAAGTGGAAGGTAAAATTACAAGCTCAATTTATAAAATTTTCCGTCTCTTAAAATTGAAAAGAAAAAAAGTTGGTTATCTTTTTCTCCTTCCGAAGTCTTCAATTAGTTCAGCTTAATTTTTTAAAATTTATTTTAAAAAATACATTTACAGCTTTGAAATCATTTTAAACAACACAGTTCAACGTGTTAAAATTGTACACTAGCCCTTCACCGATTTTCATTCTCCATATTTATGTTTTTAATGAACAGTTAATATTTTCTGACTAATAAATATAAATATTTCAATCTCAAGGTTTGAAGGGAGGAAAGCTTGTCAATCCTAAGGAACAACTTGATGTCGACGATCCACACTGGATTTCCATGATGTCATAAAGGTTTTTTATATCAAGGCGTAGGGAAAATGTTAATGTTCCTAGCCTTAGTTTTATTACAATAAGTTTGACAAAGCACACGTTTATTGGTGTACTATTACTCTCTTTGTTGAAGTAGTGAGGAACATTAAAAAAAATCTCTCATTTAGTCCATTATCATATTCATAATCAAACTTATATAACTTACTTTGCTTGTGAAAATTTGGATCAATATAACAGTCCAATTACTTTAATAAAATGTGCTAATTTATGACTGGAAAGTTAAAATTAATTATAATGGTGAGTTAAAAAGTGAACGTAAAGGATTGTGACGAATTACATTTTTCTAATCACTACCAAAAACAATGGTTAGAAAATACACCTTCGTTGCAAAGTCAGACTTTGATGGTTCACACATTTTTTAATTAAAATATCCACCTCCAAATTTCTCATGCACAACTGCATCACCTTATTTTATAATTGTTTTGCAACATCAGGCTATCTGTTTATCTTTTATAATCATTCACCGGCACAAAATAGTTTACATATAAAATTTTATGGATTTTACAATAGCTAAACGTATATAAATCAATTATTCAAAATCATTTTATAAATTTACAATAGGTAGGAAAAATTATTAGTGTGTTGAAAATGATCAACTTCAATGGATTGCTGGAAGAGTATTTCCCTTTGAATACTATTAATAGAAACAAAAGTTAAATTGCAAACCAAAACAAGAGTCGGTTTGATCATATGAAAATATCATCATATGATGATATTTTCATCCAATTATAATATTTCTCTCCAAAATTTATCATACAATGGCATTCATTTACTGCAAAATCAAATGAGAATTTTACAACACAATTTAGGTCATTTGTTTTATTTTAAAATGGTTCTCTAAACATTAAAGTTGCATATCAAAGTAGATTGTTGATGTGAATATGTATATATATAAAGTCGGTTTGACTTACTATTATAATGATCCAAATAGCTCCAAAATAAAATCCTAACCAAATATACCGACCGACCAATTAATGACAACAAAATCTATGATAAGATTCAATAATATTATATATGTATGTCAAAGGATATTTGTGTACTGTAATCGGATTTTTTGTATCTCTAATTAATGAGTTGCAATTCTCTTAAGGTTATTTATAGAATATTTTGATATGACTATATCATAGCATTTCATCTCAACTGAACTGCATCTCACCAACATCCATTATATTTTACTTTCACTAGTAAAAAAGCAAATAGTATCTAATGGAGAAGGCAACTAAAACCATTTTTTTGTTCATGATATGTCTTGCTTATTGCATCATGTTCGTATTTCTCGTCAACTCAATATATGTTTTCTTTTCCCCCGTAGAAGTTAATGTATACAATCCATCATTTGTTTTCACTTCTTTCTCTAAAATTGGGATCTTAATTTTTAATTTGACATTATTATTGTCAATAATAATAATAATACATAGTAATAGATTTAATTGTATTATAAATTATAGGTTGGTTATTTTCTAGCGGGGTAGCTTGTGAATCTAATGAAGATTAAGATTACTGTCCTTACGATTACTGTCCTCACGATGGCGTTTGCGTTGATTACATTTGCTTTTGTAATACAGTTTAAGGTAAAATTACAGTACTGGAACATTAATCTATATAAAAAATCATCTCTTAAAATCGAAAAGAAAAGAAGTTGTTTGTCTTTTTTTCCTTTCCGGATTCTTCGATTGGTTCAACTTAGTTTCTTAAAATTTATAGGAAAAAAAAATACATTTTCAGCATTAAAATCATTTTAAACAACACGACGTGTTAAAATTGTACACAAGCCCTTCACCGCTGTTCATTCTCAACATTTATGTTTTTTTATGAACAATTATTATTTTCTCTCTAATAAATAGAAATATTTCCATCTCTAGGTTTGAAGGGAGGACAACTTGTCAATCTTAAGGAATAGCTTGATGTCTACGATCGACACTGAATTTCCATGATGTCATAAAGGTTTTTATTAAGGTGTAGGGAAAGTGTTAATGTTCCTAGCCTTAGTTTTATTACAATAAGTTTGACGAGGCAAAAATTGTAATTGTGTACTATTACTCTCTTTGTTGAAGTACAAAGTAAACATTTTTTAAAAAAATCTCTTATTTAGTCTGTTATTGATACGAATTAGGGTTTCTTAATTTATTATTAAATTAAGGTTTTAGGAGGACTACACTATACTCTTTTTTCCCTTGGGTTTTTTTTTAATGTGGTAGTGTGATCATTTTAGTTTATTTTTATTATTATAAAGCCCATCAACTCGTCCATGTGGGTTTAGAAGAGTTTTGGTTATATTCTAATTTAAGTTTTAGAATATTTAGTTCTAATTTTATTAGAATTAGATTTGGTAAGTTTAGATAAGTAATATTCATTCTAGAATTCATCCAATATTTGGATTGATTTACTTGGATGAATATGGTCATCATTTAGATTTAAATTAGGTATTGTAGTTAGATGTAGTTTTAGCTTCTTAAAGCTGTCTTAATTATTTTCAATTTCTAACGCCGTATTGTTTAGATTTTTAAGTGTCAGAATTATACCCTGTAAATAGGGGAGGCTGTCCATGAAATTTTACACATTATTATCAATAAAAAATTCAGACTTTCGAGTTTATACTCTTTGCTTGCGAGCATTTTTCATTGTTACTTAATCATGCGGGTTAATCAAGTATCAATAGTCTTTGTGAACTAATCGCACGGTCTAGTTAGTGAACAAAGAACCCTTTATTTGTGAGCTAATCCCGTGGGCTAGTTAGCGAACAAATTTCCAAATTGAAGGCCAATCTTGAGGGCTAGTTGGTGATCAATTCGAGTTAAGAGTAATCCCAAGGGCTAATTATTCATCAATTCGTGCGATCAAGTGAGGGTTTGCAGATTCCTTCATTCGGTCAAAGATTTTAATTCCGCAATCAAGAATTTTTGCAAGGAGATTCATATCGAATAAAGTAAAGAAAGTGAAAATAAAAGAGAAGGAAGAAAGAAAATAAAAGAAAGAAATATGAAATGTTGATTAAATGATAAATGTTAGGGGTTAAATGTATAATTTTTAAAGCACTATGTCAGTTGCTTTATGGCTATTTGTAATGGATGTGCCTCAAATGAGACATATAACAGAGTTTAGGTGTCGAAATAGAATGAACGCGTAATATGGGTTGAATGTGTGAGTAGTTGGTCGAATGTGGTCGTAGTGGGTGAGAGGTTGGAGTTGATGACTTTCAATGACGTTGATGGCAGTCGGTGGCAGGTTGAGCAACAATGCAGTGAAGACATAATAATTTATTAAATGAAAAAAATTTAGAAATAAAAAATAAAGAAAAGACAGAAAATAAACATTACTAAAATGATACAATTATATGGAGTAAAATTTTAAAAAAATTAAAGTACTCCGCACGTCTTTTTTCAATAAAAGTATCTCAAATTCAATAAGTTACATAGTTAATGTATTTAAAGGTAACAAAAATGTAAAGATGAATTGATTGTGTGGATAGTTGGTCAAAATTGAGCGTAATTGGGTGAAAGGTATAAGTTGGTGGCTTTTAATAACGTTGGTGGTGGCCAGTGTTGGTAAGCGATAGTGAAATGACGGCATAATAATATATTAAAGAAAAGATAAATAAAAGGAAATAAAGAAAGAAATGTAAAGTTCAAAATTGAAAAATTAAATTAAATATTGCTGAGCTGATAAATTTGGGGGGGTAAAGTTTAATTTTAAAGTACTATGTCAGTCTCTTAACAATCATTTTTAATAGAATTGCCTCAAATGAGACAAGTAAAATAGTTTAGGTGTCGAAAAGGAACAAAAACATAAAGATTATTTGAATGTGTGGATAGTTGATCGAAAATGGTACCAGTTGGGTGAATGGTTTGAGTTGGTGGTTTTCAATGATGTCATTGGCAACTAGTGGTTGGTTGAGCAATAGTGAAGTGAAGACATTGTAATGTATTAAATGAAAAAACTAACAACAATAAAGAAAGAAAAGAAAAATAAAAAGAAAAGGGAGAAAGAAAAGGAATGAAAGAAAGAAATGTAAAAATGAAGAAAAATAAAATATTGAAAGTTTCTTGTTAGACCGACTAACAGTTAGACCAATTAAGAAAAACTTCATTTCAATAATTTTTAATGTCAAATTATAATTATTTATACAGTACGATACATTTTAAAAGTTTTTCAAAGTTATAGGAATCTCAATGCAATAACCAAAGACGTACATCAAATTACCTCATTAGTTACAATTATAAAATAACTAAATCTAATGATTAGTTGGTTTAAACAAGACTTGGTGTTGATATAATAATAGAAAATTTAAGGATTAAAGCATATTTTTAAAAAAATTATCCAGTCACTCTTTTAACTGTCATTTATAATGGAAGTACCTCAAATGAAATAAGTTACATAGTTTAGGTATCAAAATAGAACAAAAACACAAAGATAAGTCGAATGTGTGGGTAGTTGGTTGGAGGTGATCGTAGTTGGGTGGGAGTACAAAGTGGGTGGCTTTTATGACGTCATTGACGAGTTGCACCGGGTGAACGATAGTGCACTAATGACATAATAATGTACAAAATGGAAACGATTAAAAACAATAAAGAAAAGAAATAAAAATAAATAAATATGTAAAAAAGAAATAAATTGAAATGAATAAACTGTATATTAAATGATAAATATTTGGGCAAAAAGTATAATTTTAAATTATTTCATCAATTTTTTGATGATCATTTTTAAAGGAAGTATCTCAAATGAGATAAATTGCACATTTTAGACATCGAAGTAGAATGAAAACGTAAAGATGGGTTAAATGTGTGGGTAGTTGGTCAGAGGTGGTCGTAGCTGGGTGAGAAGTCGGAGTTGGTGGTTTCAGTGATGTTGGTGGTGGTCGGTGGCAGGTTAATATAATATTTTATTAACTGGAAAAAATTGAAACAATAAAGAAAAGAAAAGTAAGATAAAAGAGAAAAAGAAAGAAAAAGTAAAAATATATATTAGAAAATAATAGAATTTTAGGAGTTAAGGAGTTAAAGTGTTTATTTTTTTAATTTGAAACCGCCTTAGCGGAGGTATGTATTGGCCAACCGAGCCCTTGAAAATCAGTGTAATATACAAAAGTTCAAGAAGTGATCTTGAACACCCAAAAATTCTAATCACCTGAAAGCTGTAATGAATCTAATGCATCCTCAAAAGATAAGTCCAATCGAAGAGCGTTGATGTACACGATTCTTAGTAAAACTAACTCCACCCCTTGGGTTATTAGTTTTCCAAACCAGGTGTACATTAAGCTCTTCCTATCTTTGGCTGTAAATGTTGATTTGTAGCGCACTGTCGAACGAGCTATTTCTCATCCATCCCTCCATTACTGTCCTCAGATTTGGCATTTTGAGACGATCGCTTGTTAGTGCTTGACGAACCGAAGGCAATCTCGATAGATCTTCCTGTTGCGTAATTCCAGTTAGGGCTGCTAGGCAATGAGCTACTCTGTTTCCTTCTCTTGGAATGTGTTGGATTGCTATCTGATTCCAATTTATAAGAGATATAGCTTCCCAAATTGAGATTTTGCAGCTCCAAGGCAGTTTTGCTCTTTGTCTCAAGATTCTTTGTACCTGCAATGAGCCAACTTCAAGAATTAGTGGCAGTAGGTTACATTGAATACCTACCTTGATAGATCTGGTTGCAGCCCCAAGTTCTGCTTCTGCATCAATGTATTCACTTTCTAGTCGAATACATCTTCCTTCAGAATCCCTGAAAATAAAACCTAATCTCGGCCTACAGTTTTTCTTGTAAGAAGCATCTGAGTTGACCTTGAAGCCTATAGATGGTGTAGTCCCTGTGACCAATGTGAGTTTTTTACCAAGCCTGTCAACCAGTAACATTCTAAACCCTTTCTGGATCAGTTCTTCCAAATCATTGGATTTAACAATACGGCTTAAGAGAGGATTTGTGATGTGAGCACATTAATCTCTCTAATCATGAATTGGAGAGAGTGAATTGAGCCGTGAAAGACAAAATTATTCTTTGATTTCCAAAGAACCCAACAAGCTGTAATAGAGAGGATGAAAAACACTCTATATCTAGCAGATGAAATGGAATGAGCAGACCATATCCAAGATAATATATCAAATATATGAGGAAAATATCTCTCAGGTATGCTCATTAAATCAAATATGTACCTCCAGATTTGCATGGCAACTAGACATAAGTTAAAGAAGTGACCTAAATTGTCAACATTGCTACAATGAACACATTTAGATGCAAGAGATATTCCTATTCTAATTAGCACATCATCAAATGGTAGCAAATTATTCAGAAATTTCCATGTAAAGGTAGAAAATTTAGGTGGAACTAGCTTTCATGCCTTTTTAGGTTTGCTGATTCCCTCTTCCTTTTCCTTATTGTTTCATATGTCGAGGAAATGGTGAAGGTTCCTGTTGGCGAGGGTTTCCAAGCCATTTCATCTCTACCTTCAGTGAGTTTCCATTCCTTCTTCAGTTCATTAAGACTTTCCTGTGGTAGATTAGTTTCAAGAAAAGGCAGTAAGTAGTCTCTATCATGAAGAAATTATTTTACTTTCAGCATTTCAAATGGAACATCTTCTTGTCCTTGCCAAAGGTCGATCAGTGGACCTGTTGTCGGCCAACTCGCTATCCAAAAGTTACACTCCTCCTTTCCTGGTATGATCTGAGAATTTTCTTCAGATAGTAATGAGATTTTTTTTATTCTTCTCCAAGGGTCCGAGGTTCTGTTGGATGGAGAAATTGACCAAATGTATTTTTCCCACGTAATTTGACTAAGCTGTGCTTTCCGCCAGAGCTTGAGTGAGAACAAATCAATTAATGTTCTTAGGTCTTTGAAACCCATGCCATTCTCATCCTTGGGATAACATAGTGATTCCCAATTTTTCCAGTGCCTTTTTCTACCTAATTCAGAGTTGCCCCACGGAAAATTTGTTAACGTAGATTTCCATATATCGAATTATGACTTGTGGGAGCCATGATAGACCATGTATGTTGTGGAATTGAGAGTAGTACATGTTTAATGAGTACAGCCCTACCTGTAAGATTTAACCATTTATTGCTCCAATGAAGAATTTATGCAGTTAAATTTTGAAAGTAGACACTCTTTTTCCTACCTTTGAATATGCTAACTCCCAGATACTGAAAATGAAAGGAGCCCTCAGTCATTCTTGTTATTCTTTTTGTCATATCCTTTCTAACAGAGCTGATTATATTTCCTACCAGGAAAGCACTTTTTTCGAAGTTGATTTTCTGACTGCATGATTTTTCATAACTTTGCAAGAAAGTAACCAAGTTTTTAAGGATTTTGTAGTTACCTTAAGTAGAATCACAGTATCATCAGCATAAGAGAGGTGTGTCATATTTTCAGCTCCAGAAAGCAGTCTAAACTGTTCAATGTCATTATTTAGATACTAAAATTTTAGTCCCCTATTCAACAGCTCAGTGATAAAGTTAAAGAGTTTGGGAGATAATGGATCACCCTATTTTTGTCCCCGAGAAGGTTTAAAATAGCCCTAGGGAGTACCATTTATCAACTTTGAAAACCAAGCACTACTGATGTTGCCTAATATGAGTGAGACTAATTGTCCATGAAATCCAAGTTTTCCCAGCAATGAGTTTAACATTGGCAAAGGCACCCTATCAAAGGAGACATATTTATTTTTGTCATCATATTAAGAGCATAAGGTTTCCTGTCCAATAATCTAACCATTTCCTGCATGACTAACACATTATCTACAATTTCTCTACCATTTATGAATGCGGATTGTTCCAGTGAAATGCATTTAGGGAGTAGAGGCTTGATTTTCTCATCAAGGATCTTGGACAGAATTTTATTTGTGAAGTTAGTTAGACTTATAGGCCTGAATTTAGCTAGTTTCTTAGGTGTCTGAGTTTTTGGGATTAGAGTTATAAATGTGCTAGCAAATGATTTAGGCAATTTAACACCACACATAAAACTCTTGGACAACTTGAAGAAGATCATTTTTAATTACGAGCCAAGCTTTTCTGAAAAATAGTCCACTAAATCCATCAGGTCCTGGGGAACTATGCTCTCCCAAACTGAATGCTATCTTTTCCAGCTCTTCCATTTCAACCATTTTCAGTAATTCTATATTATCTACTTTAGTAATGGTCGTAGGAATGAAATTAAGGAAGTTCATCATGTCCACTCCTGAGTGTTCCATTGTTTCATCTGTGAGTAATTTTTGGAAGAAGGTGGCAACATATTCTCCTATGTGATCCCGTTCTTCTATCCAAGTGTCATCCTCTTTCTGGATTTTATTAATCCTATGTCTGGCTATTTTAGAGCTAACACTGTTATGGAAGAAATATGTATTCAAGTCCCATTTTTGTCTAGATCTTTGTCTCCACAAATCTTCATGTTCCTTTAAAAATTTAACCAGCTTAGCATTTTCTTGATTAAGTCTTATCTAGTCTAGCAGAATATAGTTAGTGTCCAAATTCATCTCTAACTCCGCTATTTTCCTCTCTACAATAGAACATTCTCAAAGATATTACCAAATTCATCTCTGTTCCAGTTTTTCAAGAATTTTTTTTAACCTATTCAGTTTACTAGAGAAACCTATCATACCATGAGCCATTACTGGTTCATTCCAGTTTTGTTCTATAAGAGGCAGCAGAGTTGTTCTATTTAACCACATAGATTGGAAACGAAAAGGCCTCATAAACTATTTAGATTGAATCTCTAAAGTTAGTAACAATGGGTTATGATCTGAGTTTCATTTTCCTAATACTTGGACGGTACTGTTTTGAAACTTATCAAATAATTCCTGATTCCCTAGTGTTCTGTCCAATCCTTCTAGGACTCTATGTTAGTTTCTTCTACCATTGGTGCATGTAAATAGATTTCCTAGAGTGTTAACCTCTGTGTAATTGTTCGTAATTATAAATGAGTCAAATTCATTTATTGCACCTAGGTTAGGGACTGACCTGCCCTTATATTCACTAATACTTCTAAATATGTTGAAATCACCAGTCTGGACACATGGATCAGTTATGGAGGTTAATCTTCTTCCCAGTTCTGATAACAACTATGTTCTCAATACCCTATCATGGTATCCATATACAGAAATTAGTTTAAAAGAAGTATGTGCATGAGAGTGTGTGATTTCAAAGTGTAAAAATCTATCATGCTTATATAGTAAGATGCTTTGGATGTTGTGTTTAAAGAAAATCCAGATATGATCATCATCCAAAGATTCTGAGTGTTGGAACCCTAATTTAGTATACTTTTTAAGTATGGAAAAGTCTTGGGACAGCATTTCCATAGGCATATGGAAATACGAGGTTGAATTAGAATTATAGAAAGTTAAAAGGTATTAGTTGCAATATTAAATATTTATTATGCAACATGCAATAATTTTAAATTTATAATCCAATTAATGCAACCCAAATTTTTTATCTTGATATCTTCCAATTTGCAGTTTAAACCTTGGTCTTTCCATAACTTATGAAAATGATGTCTTTCAAGAGATGGACTCTTTAAGTATTCCGTCAGATTTTTAATGATAATTTTTAATCAAATATATTAGAGATGGTCTCCTGTGAGACAAGGGACTTTATGCAATTTTAACTCTATTCTAGCTCCAAAGATCTATCTCTAATAATTTTAAGGGGACACATCTCTAATATTTTTCTAGGGACTTTTTTCCAATTTTTCCATCATTTTCCCGCTAGTTGCAATCTGCAAAAAAATAAAAAAAAAATTAAAACATATTTAAAAAATAAATATGTTCATCGCACTGAAACTCATAAATATCAGCTACTACTAGCAAAACATCAACGGAAAATCACGTCAACTAAAAAATTACAACAAAAATAAATTAAATAAAAATCAACAAAAAATTAAAAATCATCGACTACAACTAAAAAACATCAAATGAAAATAATAAGCCTAATAAACTAAAAACATAAAAATATTTTTTAAAAAAGAAGCTTAAATTATCAATTTTTTTAAAAAAACTACAAACATTAACCTATATCACTCAAAAGCTAAAAATATCAATTCCTATCACTTAAATTTCACCCGGAAAATGAAAAAGTTCAACCAATATAAACACACCCCTCCCCCAAACTACAAACCCGACTCAAATAAACTAAAACTCACCCGAAAAATGGAGAAAAAAACTAGATACATAAAATATTTAAAAAAAACTACGATACATCAAGAGTATAAATTATTCACTCTGAAAATCATTAAAAACATCAACAGTTTTTTTTAAAGAAAAACAACAAATATCAACCTATATCACCCAGAAGCTAAAAACATCAACTTCTAACACCTAAATCTCATCCAAAAAATGAAAAATATCAACATAAAAAAGACACTACAAACATCAACTCCTATGACCTAAACCTCGGCCAGAAAATGAAAACGTCAACATGAGAAAATAATTTTAAAAACTACAAATATCAATCCATATCATCAAAACAAACTAGAAAACATACACTCACATCAACTAAACCTCACCCGAATAATGAAAAACATCAATATAAGAAGAAAAAAACTGCAAACATCAATCAAAAAGTTACAGTAGCTCAAGAATAAAAAAATTCAAAAAAATGACCAAGTGGGAATTGAACCCAAGTCACCAACCTCAAAACCTAAAGTAATAACCACAACACCAGAGACTCATTATTGAACTTACGGTCAGTAAAATAATATTGAATCTCAGCATGTACCTAAAGAGCATAAATTCTTCAAAATAAAGATCTTGGTGGAATTCAAACCCAGGACATTAATAAATCCAAAGCAGTAACCACTAGACCAAAGAAAATTCATTGATCATATACTCAGCCAAATAATATTAAACCCCAGTACATCTCTTTGAAAAAACAAGAAAATTAAACATCACCACTCCTACGCCAAACCTCAGTTCATCGATACCGTCGTCGTTCCTCGTCCCTCGTCCACTATCATCACGGTTCGCAATCTGCGCGTGTGTACGTGCGATATTCTTCTCCTCCAATGTGTGTGGATCTCACGTGGCTGAATAAGACCACAGAAATGCCTCGACTTGCCCCCATTCAACTCTGATTTGAACTACAGATGCCCAGGGTTTCAACTTCACCGTTGTGATTATTTCCTCACCGTCTACAAATCCTAGAGTTTGCCTCGTTGTCTGCAAACTAACTTTCTCTTCTTCAAACCTACCCCCTCGATGTCGCCGTTGATTCCTCTTTGCCGCCGCGGCTCTGCAAACACAGTGGCGGAGCTCCTCGCAATCGATGAGGCTTAAATCAGAAGCCGCTAAGACTCTGAAACCACAATGGTGGAAGAAGAAGAATCACCAGTGACGAAACCCTAGCTCCGCCACTGTGTTTATTGTGATGCCACCCTATCTCCGTTGGCGAGGTGTAATCGCGATGCCACTAAAATAAACCACCGTCGGTGCCCTAGCTCTACTGCGATGACGGTGGAAGAAGAATCGTGTCGATGGAGCGGTGGTGCAGAGCGGCAAAATGGTAGTGGTTGGCAGCAGTTACAAGCTTCAGATCGAAGAGGAGAGGAAATGAAAAAATGAAAATTCTTTTATATATAATATTTGATAATTGCACAATAAACCCTGGTCTAAAGTTTAGACTACCTGAAACAAGATTTTGTGAACATATTAAATGAGACAAATTTTAAACCCTCTCTGTTCTAGCGACATATTATGCATGAACATTTCATGTGTGCTAATAATCAAAGAAAGTGGAGAATTGGAATGGTTAATATATGAATCTTTGATTATGACGAGCGAAAATAGGAGTAGTTTGGATATTGAAATGGAACATAAATTTAAAGGTGAATGTGTTTTCACAAAGTTTTGTTTTATATTGACTAATCATTAAATGAAATCATTTTATAATTAGTATGACCAACAAGGTGATTTGATATTTATTTTAAGTTATTATTGCAATTAAGTATCCTTCATTGTGAAAACCCTATTAAAATGAATCTCAATGTAGAAAATAAGCATAATTCAACCTTAAATTTTTTTAAAAATATATTTTTGTAAGAATGTGTAATCCCATAATGGGTGATTTACTTTCATTCTGTATAAATAGATTGTACAAGAGAGTTATGCCATATCTACAACCGTGTTATTCTAGATAACTAAATATTTACATATATTTACTATACACCCCCTTAGTCAGAGTGAGAGGAGGACGAATGCTCAGGATGGATCGAAAATGAAGAAAAATATGTCGTGGTAGTCCCTTAGTAAAGATATCAGCATACTGCTACTGAGCATGAACATGAAGCACATAAACAGAACCCACCTAAACCTTTTTACAAACAAAATGAATATCAAGCTCAGTATCCTTGGTTCTTTGATGTTGCAATGGATTGTTGGATAGGTACACAGTAGAAATGTTGTCGCAATAGACAAGTGTGCACACATGATTAGAACACGCAGCTCAAGAAGAAGGTTTGTTTAGCCAACTCGTTTATGTGACTGAATTTGCAACACCCTTGTATTTGACTTCTGCACTGGAATGAGAGATAGTCGCCTGGCGTTTGGAAGACCAAGACACCAGGTTGATGCTAAGAAATAAACAGTAGTCAGAAGTCAAATATCAAACGTCTAGAATCCAGCCAGCCAGCCCAATCTGCATTAGAATAAGTAGTGATCATATGGGACTGAGACTTGACCAAATGAATTCCAGAATCAATAGTACCCTGAATATACCTCAAAATACGCTTAATGAGTTGCATATGAAGTTTCCATTGTCAAGTCATAATCTAAGCCTTAAATCCAGCTATTTTGAACCTTGAATCCAACAATATTAATTTATATTAATTCATGTATTAGTATGTAAATATGTCTAGGTGCATTAGAGTAAATTACTCACTCTAATTAGCATATAGATTCATTGTATATCCTAGGCATTATTGACTATATAATGAAAGCTTCTCACAAGGCATTCAGACCATCTTTGTCATGGTATCAAAGCCATTTTGAAGAAATTTCAGCCACACAATTTTTTTATTAGCCTTTTTCAGTCATAGCCTTTTCAGCCATAGCCATGGGAAAATCATATCAAGGCCTTATCAAGTTTTATGGGGAAAAATTATACTAAGCTGGAGACCTTTTTGAAGGGAAATAAGCTATGGGGTCACATAGATGGTACATCAAAATCTACCTAGTCTACGACATCAACTTGGAGTGCCAAAGACAATCAAATCATGTCTTGGAAAGTCAGTTCCGTTGAACCAAATTTGTTCTTTCTGTACATCCTCACAAGTATGAAAAAGATATGTGGGACTTTCTCCAGCAAGTTTATAATCAGGATAACAATGCTAGGAAATTCCAACCTGAGTTGGAAATTGCCAACTACACTCAAGGAGATCTATCGGTCCAAGCATTCTATTATGGTTTTTTAACTTTTTGGACTGATTATTCCGATCTTTCTCTGGCTAATATCTCGGGGACGGGAGTATTGCTTCTACAACAAGTTCACAAAAACACTCAACGAGATTAATTTTAATGAAATTGAGGCCCAAATTTGAGCCTATTTGTGCATCTCTAGTTAATAAGGTACCTATTCCAACATTAGAGGTTTGCTATGGAGAAGTGTTGATGGAAGATCAGTGCCTTAATACACAAAACAATATGGAACATGCTCGCGTTGCTGATACCGTTTCTGTTTCTTATGTTGCGTAAGCCATAACCAAAAGTCATGACATGAGTACAATGCAATGCTACTGTTGCAAGAAGTACGGCCAAATTGCTCCTCATTGTCCTAAAACATTTCACAATAATTGCAAGAAATATGGACATATTATCAAGGATTGTCCCATTCTTCCCACTCGTTCCAACAAAGCCTATCATACTAATGTCACTCTTGTTGCGCCCACTACTTCAGCTTCCTCTATCACCCGTGAGGTAATTCATGAAATGATTGTGAGTGCATTTTCAGCTTTGGGACTTCAAGGTAATTCTTTTGTATTTACTTCTTGGATTATGGACTCGGGAGTTGCCAACCATATGACAAATTTTATCAATGGCTTAAGTAATGTCAGAAAATATGATAGCTCTTCTTATATACAAACAACAAATCGTAGTAATCTACCAATTCACTATCACAGGACAGACCCTCTAGCAGTGGTTTTTTTGCCCTAGCTCCGGTTTTTGGGTGTCCAAAAAACTGGTGCCCAAGTAGCCGGCAAAAATATTTCACCGGTTTTTTTAAAAATCGGAGCTGCATTTAGCACCGTTTTTTAAAACCGGTGCCTAAGTAGCCGGTGAAAAGATTTCACTAGTTTTTAAAAAAACCGGTGCTACATTTAGCGCCGGTTTTTTAAAACTGGTGTTAAAATGGCACCGATTTTCTTGTTAGCGCCAGTTTTATAAAATCGGTGCCAAAAATATTCAAGAATTCAAAAAAATGTCCTTCATCTGGACGTAGCAAAAATACCTAAAATTAATAATTTAGTAGGATTTTAATTTAATAATATTATTAACTTCACAAAATTGATAATGTAGAAATATAACAAAAATGTATGATACAAAATTAATAATCTATGTGACTAACATAACTATCAAATAAGCAGATGACTTGGGGCGGCGGATGAGGCCATTGTTGTAGTCGACATGAATCAAACCAAAACGCTT
>JAULKK010177604.1:0-16242 GCA_032355705.1 Rubia peregrina | reverse complement strand
TGTATTTTCTAAACATCAAATTTTAATACACCATTATTATACATAAATAAAGTTATTGTTGGTCAAACATGATATGAGAAAGTTGACCAAAAAATGTGAAGTTTAAACTGGGACAGAGAGAGTACTTGTGATCGATTGACTTCTGCATTTTCATGCTGTATTGGGTACGCTACTTGCACCATTCTTCAGACGGAAAAATTAGAAAGACGACGGAGATATAAATATCGACTGCAAATTTGTGACAAAACTACTTATAATTACAATTGGTGGTCTTCAATGAATAAAAAGTCCATGATAAGGCACTTTACGATGGATGAACCGAAATCCATGTACGTGGTTATATCATTATATTATCATTGGATCTAAACCTACCGCGGTTAAAGGTTGTCATGATTGGAGTATATTTATGAAATCGTGAATTAATACAATTTATAATATAGCAAGACGCATATTTCAATAAAGATTGAGCATATTTATCCTAGTGGAATTTTGAGAACTTATGTGAATCAACTATTATAAAAATATACGGCTTGTCTATATTTCATTCATTATATTCTTATTACTCAGAGCAAACACCCTTGTTTTGAGTTTAGTATTAGAGAGCCCCCCAACCCCCCAACCAACCTAACCCAACTCAACCCAACTCAACCCAAGCACTCTGAGAGCTCTATCTTACGGGTACGATACTATCGGATAGGTGTCCACCTCACATCAATTAGAACGTCTGGTGGGACCAAATTGTCAACAATTATATACCTTATTCAGTGGCCGGAAAGCCTAAACCTCAACGCAAAGATCAGACACAGGCAAAGTCGAGTAACATCATTGAAAAAGAACCATTATGGGAGGTCTCCAACCCTCACAAATGGCGGATCCGGAGGCTATGTGGCACCGCATACCGGCGTTGCTATAGTAGAAGAAGTAAGGAGAATCATGGCGAGGAATCGAGCGTCGTTACAAAACTTGGGCCCTGCAGACCAAAGATAGATATTTATAATGGTGCTCTTGTTCTTACTCATATCCACTTTAATGTAGATAGTGGCAAGTTCAAGTGTCCATTTAGATATTAGGGTTTGAAAGATAGCATCGCGAAATTCACCCTCGGTCATCACCCCAAGTGTGTATCATGAGTAGTAAGCATAACGGGAGAAGGGGGGGGGAGTTGTGTTGAGATTAACTACAAACTACAAGCATAAAACTACACTGAAATGAAGATAATTATAACTAGTCTTGGGGATATTTGCATCATATCATCATATGATTGACTTAAGTGATTTGATCCTAGATTTCTATTCACATAAAATATTGGTATTTATATTTATTGCTATACCACAAGATATCGAGATTTTAATTCCCCAGGAACTCCCTTGGTCTGTCACACGTCGGTTCTGCCCCCTCCTTAACATCTCACCTCCTCCACATATAGCAAGAGGTGCGCTGCACACTGACCACCTCTAAACCTCACCACCGTGTCTAACAAGCCCCTGATTAAAGGAACAATGCTATGAGTAGGTCGCAACTGTCAGACATGGTAGTAGCATAGTCATAGGGGACCTCCAACCTGAATACCCATAATAGAACTCAACGGGAAGAGGAAATTAGTACCTCATGATAATTCTAAGGTCTATAGCTACCAAAACCTAACTCGTAGTTGCTACAAACTAGGAATTAGCTCTCGAGTATTAATCGTGATCCCTTGTTAAGAAAATTAATAATACCACACATAATCCAACCAATCCGTCCACAAGGTTTGTGTTACCCCCCCCCCCCCTCCCCATGCTCAGGAGGCTAGAAGTAAGTTCGATAATCCACACTCTCAAGCTAAATTCAAAGCCTAGCACTAAATCATGCAAGATTCAAACAAGGTTTATATACTAATCGCATTGAAGGAAGATATTATAACAAGAAGCTAAAGTACAAGTTAAGCATGATATTTATAGCATTTAAATTGAAATGAATCTAAAATCCATACAAATCAAAAGTCAACACATGCTTAGAAATATCCGCAAGTCATAAATTTACACTACTAAGATAAAACCCATGATATTCAATGGGTTAAATGCCATGGGGGAGTGATATCAATGAATATAAAGAGATAAAACCTAGATCTAATCTAACTATAGTCACCCTCTCTACTTAGGTTTTGAAGAATTAAGCCATTTATCGTGAAGATGGATAATGCCTAAAAAGCCCAACCCAAAAACCTTAGTCTGTCGGTCGAGCACGATCCGTAATGCTTTGCATGGTCTGTGTGCATCATAACAGACCATCTTGTGGAAGCTTGTTTCAGCACCTCTGATTGCATGAACCGTGCTAATCTGCATGGCCCGTGTCCTGGATCTCTGATGTGTGCCTCTCTGATTGCACAACCTGTGTCCTGGAGTGTTTCTTGACTCCCTTTTGAGTGTATGGACCATGCCATTCTGCATGGTCCATGATCTGGTCATTTCTCGGGCACAAACTTATTACACAGACCGCGATGTTCTGCACGGTCCATGCCTTCCTATTTGGCTCTAACTCTTGGCTTCTTTTTTCCGCGATCCTTCATCCTCTACCATTTTAAAAACTAATGGCCTTCATTGTTTTACCAACTTTGGGATTGACCTTCTATCTACTACCATTCTTGCAACTGGCCTTCGCTCATGAGTGATCTACACTTTAAACATGCAAAAAGATATCTCAAAACTCACAAGGGAAAAATCTCATTAAGTTCATAATCGCCTCACCAGATAGAGAAGATACATAGAAAAAAACATGGCGGTTCTAAATTCCTATTATGCAAAATCTATCTAAGCCTAACTATCCACCAACATAAGCATTAAAAAGAGATTTTAAATGCACTAAGAAAAACATGCATTTGGCATCTTATCAAATCCCTCATACTTAAACCTTTACTCGTTCTCGAGTAAACAAGAACAAGTAAAAAATCTAAGCGTATAGCTAGCATGCAATTTCACAACAACATTTTATTCCTAGATCTACCCTAACCCCAAGATACAAGAATGTCACACACTCCCACATCCCAAACCTAAGGTCTTTTAAACCAATTAACAAACCATTAATGAGAATGAGTTATCAAGTTCCAAAGAAAAATGAGAACTAACTTACTTTACCAAAGAAGCTACCAAATAGACATCACAAGATAAGATTATGATAATTTTTTATTTATTTCATTTTCTCTCATTTTGCCTAGAAGCCCACTCAGGTTTTCATCATAGCAGCTCATTTTTTTCAAGCCTCGCACTCACCTTTTTCCACACCTTTTTGGCCTCTCATTTTTGCATAGGTTTCCCTTTCAGGTTTTTGACTTAGGGGGTATATTTTTATTTTTGTATTTTCAAGTAACACAGAGTGCTCTGAAAGTGCTCTTCACACTTACAAGATAATAAACAAAAATCACAAAAACCCAGGCATGTGATATCTAAACCCTCTCCACACACTTAAATCTCGCGTTATTCTCAATTCATGATGATATTAGAAAGAAAGTGGGAGAAGTGGTAAGGAAGTACTTAAGGTGGAAAGGTGAGAACCCGAACTACGCCTAGTGAACTCCAACTCCCATGAAGGTTGAATACTTGATCATAGCAAACCTATTTTGATTTTCAAGAGGATGGTAAGGAAAATCTCGGAGATTGAAACAATAGCATTAGGACCAACATAAGACCAAGCGTAATCAGGTTCCACAAAATCTATACTAAAATAAAAACAACTTTATAAACAAAGTTCAAAGCATTGGGATTCGGAATATTTTCACTGCAAGAAAAATTACTCATTACTTCACCCTTTTTACCTTGTTTTTTTGCTTAAGGGCAAATAACTGAGGTAAAAAGTGTCTTTACCTCGGTTTCTTTGCTTTCGAAGCAAATAATATTTTTAACTTCAATTAAAAAATTGAGGTAAAATTCTTGCTACCTCAATTTTTAAAAAATTGAAATAAATAGTATGGAATGACCAATGCCGCACACATATTCTCGCTTACTGACATCGAGTGTCTTAGTGACCGACGCTGCATGTCACTCTCGCGTACATGAATCATCAATGCCGCACGCATGTCTAACTTACTGACGTCATTTATTATTGTGACCGACGTTGCACGTCATTCTCAAAAACATGAAATGACTGACGTCCAACGCTTTTCTCGCTTACCAATGTCGGTTATTATTGTGACCGACGTCGCACATCATTCTAGGATATAAATAACTGATGTCGCACGCATTTCTCGCTTACCAACGTCGCGTATTATTGTGACCGACATCACACATCTCTCTCGCAGACATTAAATGACTGATCTCGAATGCATTTCTCTGTTATCGAAGTCATCTGTTTTTATAACCAACGTCGCACGTCACTCCGGCAGATATGTTACTAATAAGTATATGAATAATTAGATAGCACCCTTGCGATGCACTATTTAAAATAATTGAATATATATACTTATATCTTGATAATGTAATTTATTTTTAACAATGCAACTCTATTTATTTTGAATTTTTAAAATATTTTATAACTATACT
The DNA here is from genome assembly GCA_032355705.1 of Rubia peregrina. Taxonomy (NCBI): domain Eukaryota; kingdom Viridiplantae; phylum Streptophyta; class Magnoliopsida; order Gentianales; family Rubiaceae; genus Rubia; species Rubia peregrina. Next base: position 11,728 of record JAULKK010177604.1, on the reverse strand, counting down.
TTTTACTGGACTTTATGTTTATATTGTTAAATGAAATAAAATAAACATAGAAATCAAGTAATACATGATCGAAGTCGAATATCAATAAATAAACTTTATTTTTTCAATGAATAAAATTTTATATACTACTTATTCATAATTATATAAAAAATTAAGTGGTATATAAAATAAGTAGTATATAAAAAATTATTAGGTGAAAAATAGAGTTTATTTATTAATATTCGATTTCGATCACATATGACTCAAACACTACATTTAATTTTTTTCATTTGACACGTGGCTAATTTCAAGGGTGACATGTGGCAAAGGTGACGTGGCTAAGAGTTTCTTTTTAGTAAGATGTATACATGTGTAGATTATGACTTGACGCTCTTTATATAAATAAAAATAATTAAAATTTGACCTTAATCAATCATCGACCTTCATTAAATATTTCCAATGTCCCTTGTAAATATTTAACCACAATTTCTGAACTACGCTCGGTAATTTTTGCTTAATTAATTTGTATTTTCCATTATCAACTTTGTGTTTAAAAACAACCGGTTTTGTTTGTTATTTCGAGGCATCTCATTTGATCTTTTACAATGTCAGACTCAAGCTCCAACCTTACTTTTATGAAAGTGTTCAATTCGGTGAGGGACACGACAAAATTGAATTTTCCATCATGTTTAGGGGAGAATAACCCTGAGATATGTATGAATCTAAAATGGCTATTGGGGCAAGATGGGAAGCAAGTTTCGAGTGAAAGCATGCTCTGTTTGTTTGGTGATAGGAATGGTCTCTTCATAACCCATGGGAGTTCTAGTTTTGTTATGACCTAAAGGAAATGAGTACTTCTACGCCAGTACTTAGGTGATAACACACTCGAAGTTGATATTTAGAGGCATATACCACCACCTTCTTCTACGTGAAGGCATGCACCACCACTATGTAATTTGTTGTGTTATATGATAATATTAAGGAATGCACTATCACCGTTTTGTACGAAAAGGTGATTTTTTGTGATTGATTAGGTTGTAAGATTGTTTTGAAAGTGTTTCGAATTTATGCCTCCTTTTCCGATTACAGTTCCGATAGTGGAAATGCATCACACACTGAAATTATCCTTTTTAATTGTCCTTTTAATGTTGTAAAATTAATACTAATTTACTTGTTAAAATTAATTTGAGTTAGATAGTTCACATATTTAACATCAAACTGTTACCGAATATAGAAACTAGGGCGTCCAATTCTTTGGTCACGTGCAATAAAATTCTTGAATTTGGAAGTGCGTTAGGAAAATAAGGTAACTGACCATATGATCAACGAACTGAATGAGATGGAGACAAAAACCTAGAGATAAGTTGAAGTTATTGAAAACAAGAGATTGCGAGCGCAATAATTTACATTCTTTGGAGCATATCATCCACAAAACAATTTACATTTTATTGTCTTATTCATCTTTGCTTGCATTTTTTTGTGCTTGTCCACCATGAATAAAGGGTATTCATCTTCACTTACTGTTGTTAGAGTTTCATTAGAATAGCAATACGTAAGGAAAATGCCAATAAAGTTTTAATGAAAAAAAAACCTTTGTCGGTGAACCCTCTCTTACTATTTCGTCTTGCAAACCTATGCGACCATATTTCATCGATGAGTTCCACTTCTTCTCTCAAAGAACTTATGGTCATACAACTTAAGAGGCACTTCTTCGCTCTGACATGTAAACATGTTATCCAAATTCAAGTATTTGGAAATGAGGGACCCGTATGGGAACTTGATATCCTTCTTCTTTGAATACACAACGGATGCCAACATGTGATCCACAATGGTATATCCAATATTAATCTTCACCTTCTCATCAAATACTAGAATAACATAAGAGCAGTGATCGTGGGCTTGCTGATGTGACATCCCATCGACACCAAACTCCTTTCTACCATCTTGTATACAATCTTATAATCTCGTGTCAAATATTTGAGTTTATAACTCTCGGCAGAGGTGGGATCGGATATGGAACTATTAAATTATAATTGGCTAGCTGGGTATGATTCAAATGACCATCAACAACCTTCGGATAATAGTCCTTAAGGCTCTCATACGGGAAACCAATTTAATTATTAATATTACATGGATTAACGTTACACCATCTACCATTAACCATAGTAGAAACCAACCCTCCCTGTACAGGTACCATATTAGCATAAAATTGATACAATTCAGCGAAGCACCTGCATCCTTAATGGCAAGGATTTTGGGAAAGTATTAGAATTCAAACAATGATAGGATACTAAACCCTATATTTGTGGTGTTTCATGCATCCCGACATTGTTGAAATCGGGATGTAAGTGATCAAATATAATAGTTATATGTTGCTGCCCTAATTACTCCTAACTACTAGAAACATAGCTAGTGGTAAGTTGGTGTCGTCCTCAAGGGAAAATGCTTCAAATTATAGGTTCAAATATAATCACACACGAGCATCACCAAGTGTGTGTGTGTGTGTTCTAGACTGCTAGTCACAAGGGGGGATGATTTGTTTAAGTAAATATCTAATGAGTACTAGTATAAAGGTTAGAAATAAACTAACATGCAAGTCAAAATGATAGTCTAAATATGATAATGAAGAGCCTTGGAGGTAGTTGCATCACATGTTTAATATTGGAATTTGATCCTCAATTCCTATTCACATAAACACATAGTTTCTAGTTTTTTCTCTATCACACAATGTGGAGAGGTTGATTCACCAAGAACTCCCACGGGACCATCACTCCCAGATTTCCCCCCTTCTCAAGTAGTGCGCTTTACAATGCCACCACTAGCCCTCACTATTGGGGTTAGTAAACCCGACCACACGCAGTAAATTAAACTCAAGAGTAACATGGCTCACTAGGACCCACCTTGAATACCCATTCTAGTATGCATCATGTACAAACTAGAACACTGGTACTTCATCTATTATCTCCAGAGGTATTGTTCACCTAGTTGATACAAGCAAGGGATCTGACATTTGGGATTACCTTATGACCTCAGCATGATCAATAACATTACAATCGCTCCTAACTCACGTATCATCCATAGACCAACTCAATCACACACTCAATCTTAATCTAATCAAAGAACACAACAATCAAGAATACATAAACTTACCATTTAACCTTAAACTAAAGCAACAAAATCTGGAAATACTCCCGAGTTCAATTTCAAGCCTTGTGCTAAATCATGAAATAATCTCAATTAGTCTTAAGACCTAACATTATTCATGCATAATTACAAGCAATGGAGCACAAGATAATGATGATAATAGAGCCATAAATAGGATGACTCTGGGAATCTCATAAATCACTAATTAAACTTGTTTAGCAAATGCTCTCAAGTATTAATCTACTCTAATCTATAATAACCCATAACAAAGCTTGGATTGAAAGACATAAATATGGTGAATAAATGAGAGAAGAAAGAAAAGTACAATGGAAACTCTCTAAATCCGCCTATTTTGTTCAAAGGATAAAGAATTGTTTTTATAGGTGGGAGGAGAGAGAAGAAAAATGCAGCCAGTCAAACCTAGTCACCAGTTGAACATGGGCCTTCTGGTCCACACGGTCTGTACCTAGGTGTCTGGCACAAGCTATGTAGATCAACCCGGACAGTATCTTAGGGTTGTATCTGGAGCCTTCCTTGAACTTCTGAGTGCTTGAACCATTTGATTTTACATGATCCGTTCACTAGGTCATGTCTTGACCTTTTGAGTATCCAGACCGTGTAATATTACATGGTCATTTTTCTAGGAATAATCTCCTAAGCTTTCAAGAAATTGTTTAGAGCGGCATGGTTTGTGTCATATCAAGTTGCACTCTTTGCTTCAAAACTCGGTCATTTCTTCTCCTCATTTCTTAAAATGGAATTACTCTTTTACCACATTGAAAAGTGACCTTCAATCTTCTACCAACTTCTCAGATGGCGTTCTATCTAGTACCATTCATGTGAATGACCTTTTCCGATAAGGGTATCAATATAAGCACACAAAACATGTAGAAATCAACCAAATCATAGAGGTAAACACGTTATACACTAAATGCTTACAAATTAGGGAAATTATGGTTCTACACAAGGTGATTCTAACCCCCTATATGGTAAAATGACCAGTAATCTAACTAAACGCCAACAAAATAAGCTTAAAAGAGGTATAGAAAACATCAAATTCCTGTCTCATCAAATATCCCACACTAAGACCCTTACTCGTCCTCGAGCAAGAACAAATAAATCCTGGAGGTGGTTTCCTAGACTATATTTTGAAAACACAATCAACACACTTATTAGAACTATGCTAACCCAAAAAAATCATTCCATAAAAGAGTGAGGTATGAAAATCAAAATAAAGGTAAGAGACAAACTTACTCTAGCCAAAGAACCAAAAAAATAGGCAAAAAATGGTGGAACTTCACATGTTTCAATTTTCTCTCGATTTCTCTCATTTTGCCTAGGATCCCTCTCGAGCTATCATTCTGGCCTATCTTTTCTTTCAAAACTCAAACCTCACATTTTCCCACACCATTAGGCCTCTTATTTTTGCATAGTATTCCCTTTTTAGTTTTTGACCTATTCGGGCCTCCCAAGTTTGCCTAAATTATCCTTTCAGGTTTTCGACTTATCAGGTTTTTTTCAAAAAAAATTCAAGATGTAAATGATCTTTAAGGAGCTCCTTATTACACACAAAAAGGTTAAGAACATCTAACCCAAAAAAAATCCACAAAATCCAAAAGAAATATCTATATGTGTCCAATCACTTACAAACCAAACAAACAAATGAAAGAACATAGGAAATGTCATAAAAAATCAAAAGTGTTCTCCAATTCCCCTTTCTGTATTTAATAATAGGTGCACTGTCCTTAATGCATCAACCATACGCTCCAAAGTGAAAAAGGGGAAAACTGGAAACACTGTCATTATTCGCCGCTAAGTGGACGCCTGGCTGCACATCTCTGCTCGCACTTCTCCGCCCTCTGTCTATATCGCTCCTTAACATACTTGACCTTAACATTGATACTAGTTGACCGCATCTTGGCTATGATGTCCTCATGATCTTCATCATGGTCATTTTCCCTCTAATCGACGAACGACCATTCCTGCCTCTGGTCAAGGTCCAGCCAATAAACTCTGCCTTTCAAGGAAACCATGTGATGCCCCAATAATCTACAAGATAGCCTAAGTCATCAATGCGGTTGCTCTTATGGTGTACCTCATGACCGTACTTATCATCGGTGTGAATCACACTCTCTAACTTGTCGCCCTGTCCCCGAACCTAGTGGCTTATAGTCTGCAGCGTCCTGTAGCTCCACTGCCCATAGTGGCCTGCAAAAATAATGGAACCCATATTATGGCTGCTGATACTAATATTGTGGTGAATGATGCTAGGACTAATCACACTCCTGATATGGATGAGGCTGTAGGCTAAACTGATTATGTTGGTCAAATTGATGTTGTGGTGAAGGTTGTGGCTGGTATTACCACTGGGGATGCGGGATTTTACTGCGGATGCTCCCACTAATGGTGAGGTGGGATAAATTAATGATGGAGAGATGACTGCTAGTCAAAGTGCTAGTGCAGGTACTGCTGTGGAGAGGGTTGCTCCTTCATCGGAGAGGGTTGCTCCTCCATTGGCTCAAGATCATGTCGCTCATCACCTTAACCTCCCAACCACTAGTGTAGAAGCCTTGATTAAAGGTACATCATCAAAGGTGGTTCCTGAGGAACAACCTTTAATGAAGATTCAAAGAAGTTCTGAATTCAAAACCGTCTCCCAAGTTCCAACCGAAACTTCTAAAGGCAAATATAATTGGTTTAAAGGAAATTATTGAAGAACCGCCTTTAATTGACATCAATTAAAGGTGGTTCTATTGAAAAACCGTCTTTATTTGGGTGTCTTTATTATCCACTACATAAAGAAAAATCCTAGTTTCCATGCCGTAGTAAAATTTTCTAACTCTCTCATATCTCAAACCAACATCTCTCCCTTTTTCTCAGACCCCACTCTCTCCTCCCTCTCCGTTAGCTTTTATTTCCCAAAAATTAATCCCCTCCTACACCGCCCACCCTCTACCCTTCAGCGCCGCCGCTGTCTAACCTCTACCTCCGCCCTTCCGACGCTTTCCCTCCACCCTACCACCACTCTCCTTCCCACCTAAACCCGTCTCCCTCCCGACCTAGCGCTAGCTTTGTCTCCTCCCTCTACCACAAGGCCGACTCGCCTCCCTCCGTAGGGCACCAGATCCACTCTACTCCGGAGTCTCACCTCAACCCAGAACCAGCGCCGACGTCCTCTCATCTTTCCTCTGGGCCGCGTTCTTTTCTTTGTTTGGCCGCGTCAGATCTTCTACTGTACACGTTGCCTCTTCTCACCGCTGGACGCCTCACCTCCACCATCCATTAGACGCGTCGCCACTGCCCATCATCGGATAAGTCACCTCCACCGCTACACGCGTTGCCTCTTCCTTAATTTTTTTAGTGTTTTCAAATTAGACATTTCTCTATTATTTACAATATGAACTTTGTTATTTCTTTTCTGGTTCTGACTTGTCAGATCTATTTCTTTTCTACTTTTGTGACAGTTTTTTTGGGGGGTCTAAAAATGGCTTCTTAATTCGGAACCTATTTCTGACTCTAATAAAAGGTGGTTTTCTAACCTTTTTTGATTGATTAGATTAAAGTCAAGAACTGAGAAGATACTTAAAAAGTGTCTTCTCTATTCTGATATAACCGCCTTTAATCAAGACTTCTTCACTAGTGTACTCATAGCAAAAGGCAGCGTCAAACTTATCTAGACGGATGTTCAAAGCCTCAAAAGTGTGGTTCCTACCATAACCAGTCTTCCACTTCTAGGGGAGCTTCATGAACCGGGTCATCTTCCGTCATATAGCCAAATGAAATGTTGGCCCTCCAATCTAAGCTTACTGGACTCAACTAAGGCACCATGGGTGCATGTATAACTGGAAGAATCTATAAAAAACATGGCCACTCTCATTTTCTCGGAGCTCAAACCTAAAGCTAGGAGGGTGATCATGCCTCCCATAGAGATATGATATGCACTCCTCGTCGTAGTCTTGTAGCATCGATCCACAAACGTCTCCAAACAACCTAGGCAGCTCTAGCCACTAGCCATCAGCCATAAGAGAACAAATTCATCCTAACTGCACTAAATGGTCTCCCATTGACTTAATATAATCATAAAAATGAACAGGGTGATGTATCTCATTGCGGGGTGGAGGATATCTAAGTTATTGCTCTTATTGTTACTACTTTTGTTGATGATCTCCATCCAAAAAATTTTGAAGTGAAAACCATCGAACTCTACGTCATAGCCCAGAACCTTATCATAGTACTTTTACTCGAAGTGGGAAGTAGTCTGCACAGTTTTTCTGGTTCGCTCGAGCACTTTCCTTCATCTCTATCCATCCACCAGTAGCGTTCCCATGGTTTAGCCTTTGATTTTCTTTCCCCGCTCTCCACGTCATGTATGTATTTTTTGTCACCTTTGTTTTCCAATTTTGATATGCATCACATGTGTTGTTGAACACATCATTCTTGACTGTCTTCCATTGTTCTTCTGTCAGTTTTCTTTTAAATTTGAAACTTGCCTGCGAGGACACATTTAATAACTTTATGGGAATTAGAATACAGGGTATAAATTATAAATTATTGGAACTCTGGTTCTAAATTCTACAATGTTAAACTGTAGGATTTTACCTTAATGTCTCTTCACACCTCCGGAAATTGGTAGGTAAATACCTTCCCCAAGTGATCACACCATGATCCATGAAACTTCGATTCTGTAAGCAGGTTTTGTACATCCACCTCTAAGGATGTGACTCTAGATTCCAATGAAGGGACCACTGTTTCATGACCTTGTTTGTAGAAAGAGTCTACAGAAAACTTACCCATTGGTTGCCCATATATGTCATGGGGATAATGAGTGACACATGCTTTGGTGCATAGCGATGATATTAGACTGTAGAAATCGTACATAGCACCCAGACTTGTCTGATTCCATTCTCAGTCTGTTCAAGATTCGGAGACCAACATTCCATTGAAGTTTCTACTTCATTATGAATAAATATGTAAACCTCATTATGTACATACTTATGGAGTAGATTACCATTTATTTTAGGAGTTCCAATTAGATATGGTATTAGCTTCTTAAAGCTGCCATAATTCGATCCAGTTCCCCATTCTAATTAGGGTTTTGTGGCCTAGATTACCTCTATAAATAGAGGGCTTGTACACACTTTTATACAACCTTTTTATCAATCAAATATTTAGAATTTTGAGTTATACTCATTGTCTTCATTGTTGCTTAATCCTGCGAGTTAATTAAGTTTCAATATCCTTTATGAGCTAATCATGCAGGCTAGTTAGTAAGCGAAGAACCCTTGTGATCTAAACCTACGGGCTATTAAGAGAACAAGTCAGAATTGAGTGTACCCTGCGGGCTAGCCGCTTAGTTTCGTGCAGCACAAGTAGGTTGGGCGAGATCCCTACTTTTGTCAAAGATATGATATCCAGAGTCCTCACAGGAATATTTATATCAGGTTATTGTGACGGGGTCCATAAGAGATGCTACAAAGTGATACCATCAATTCATTTCAAGCGTAAGTGCCTTCTTTGGAATTTTACTCCAACCAGTTTTCAAAAGTGAATCGACATCGGTTCCATTCCTGGTGACAGTTCTAACGATCTCCTTCCCAATTGGATCATCATATTCATAAAATTCTCCATCTTTGTTATGAAATTCAATAATTTATCCTCATCATTCGAGGCATTAGGCAAACCATACAAGTCATTTATAGCTTCGGCAGTCAAGTGGACAATTTTATTTCTAGAAAAACACCTCGTCCCACCTCTCCCTAAACCTAAAATTAGCGTAGAACTCATTCACGATGTTGAGGTTGAACACATCTGGAGTGTTGAAAAAAAAATTCCCACCCGAGAAACCTAGTAGATTATTAAAATAGAGGGATTCCTTTATTTCCCTCTATGGACAAAGGTCCCCATGTTCTGTAAGGTTGTTTGAGAACTCTTGCCTCCTCGAACACAAACCTCTCATCTCGGTGTTTGCTATTGGATCCAAGGCTCGGGGAAGCCTTGTGTGTCCTCTTTAATGGAGTTTTTGGTTTCATCACTTACAAAGCCAATTCGAGCATTTTTATTGCCATCACCTAAAATCTAATTCAGGTATTTTAACAAACACCTTGCATGCAACCATTTAGATGGGGGGAAATTGTGTACAAAACATGAACAAACATTCCATAATGACCCACATAACAATGTCGGTTGAACATATGGTGCAGTTTATTGAATATAATTGATCTACATGAATATTACATACATCATTTTATCGAAGACTATATCCTAATTTATATGCAACGGAAAGAGACATTCACCAAAGGCTTGTATAATCAATTAACATATGGAAATAATGAATCAAGAATTTGAACTTACCTTCTTCCTCGTGAATCGCTGGGAAGATGCTGAAATGGTGGTTGTTTGTTTTTTGTCTAACTCCTGAGTTTTGAAGGAAAAATGACAACCATATGACATCTGGGTTAATTTTAACCGAACTAAGAATCGGTATTAATTGAAAGTCACCGGTGCCTATGTAGGTTTAGCATCTGTGTGACGCTACTTTAAATGTTTTTTAAATTTTAATTTCTTAAAATCAGTGACTTAGGCTTCGATTTTTTTCCAAGTATCAAGCACCGCTACGAATACCAATGCTTATTATGGTCATACAAGTGCCTATGTTGAAATAAAGTAGCTACGTGAGCCTGCTTAAATTTAGTTTTTATGTTCTTTCCATAACCAGAGACTGGAGCATAAGAATTTTTTCTAAGTATCAAGCACCGGCATACCTACCAGTGCTTGTTTTGTTCATTTTGGTACCTGTGTAGGGATAAAGCAGCGGCATGACACTGCTCTAAATGATTTATTTTGGTCTTTCCCTAGACCAGAGACCGAAGAATAAAAAATTATTCAAGTATATAGCTTCGGTAAGACAACTGGTGCCTGTGTTTTGACAAGGCAGCTGCCTGGGCTGCTTTTATGATTTTTTAAACAAAAAATCATACCAGAGAGAAAAGTTTTAAAATATTTTCTAAGTATAGAACACCAGTTGTATAAACGGGTGCTAGTCGTTGGATTACCGGTGCCTATGATGAAATGGAGGAACCACTCTGTTCTCCAACACCGGATAAGTGGATGCAAAACTAGTGCTAGGGTTTATTTTATCATTCAATTTTTTTTAGAAATATAATGGGAAAACAAATCCGCACGACACTAAAACTTACGTTGCAACATATCCTTATTTTAATATAAATATGCTGAATAGATAGGACATTGGAGAGTACGCAAAAGTATACTAATAACTACATTTCCCTTGATAATATCTCCCTATCTTTTTCTTTTCAAAACAAAATCATCCCCCGCTATTTTAACACTGTTATCTACCCACAATCCATCGCCATTTGAACGCCTACTCACAAATGCTACACCAACGTTCTCAAAACTGGGAAATACTGATGGACACTCATGATATTCGGATGGGACATGCCAATCAATCTTCTCTTCGAAATAGGACTTCTTCCTATGTAGGACAGAAGGCCACTTCTCATTGCAAGGATCTTTGTTTAAAACAATCTGGTGTACCTGGGAAACTAAGATGAACTTGTCGTCCTTGTACTCGACACGATTCAGGTCCACCAATATGAAACCCATGGGTTTCTTCGTACTAAACCCGGTGCCATTTTCAACACACATGCACTTGAATACAAAACTTTAAACTCAACATAATCCAACTCTAGAATCTCCTCAATCATCCCGTAAAAAGCCATCACTGCAATAGTAGGATTTTCATCTATCTTACTAGACTACTACATCAATTCTGATTCAAAACTATTGCTGCGTCATGCTGTTGTTGTCCTTCTTCACTATTGTAAAATTATATCCATTTATATGAGACCCTTGGTATCTTCTGATAGTGCAATTAGGTGTCCTTGCAAAGGCATGAAGTTTACAGGGTATGTCGTTCACATTGCACCGATTATAAAACTAATTCACAAATGTTGAATAATGCTCTATCTATATTTTATTCAACGGCTATTCTGGATACAGGTTTTATAAGAGTGACATGTGATTTTGAACATAGATTGATGTCTAGCTACACATAAAGGTGAACTTTCATCAACTCGGAATTGAAGGGTGTATGTAGTGTACCTTTTGAACATGCCACCCCAATCTTTGAGGATTGGAGATGAAGTGAAAGATCCCCACATCACGGTTGTTGTTGAAAGGATGGTTGAAGAGGAAGGAAATGAGGAGAAGAGAGCCGGTGAAATAACCGATTAGAAAAATAATGAAGGAGGAGAAGAGGAGGAAGAGAATTTCATGTCAAGGCCGTGATCAAATCCCGAAACCTTATCCCCTCCACACAAGAAGTCAAAAGGGACGGAGTTCCCTATCTATGAGCTGGAACCAACATTTTTGGAAGCCTTGAAGGAAGGGAGAACCGAAGGGAATACCAAAGACATCTACTTTTGTAGATGTGAGGTAAACTTTCCATTCATGAGCTCTATTAAGCATATTCAAAATTATGCTAAATTTATTAAATAATTGTGCACAATCAATAGGAAGCAAAAGATGAAAAGCAAAAAGAAGAGTGGAAAAAGTGAGAATATATCAACCCTTTGTGATGAGGAGT
>JAULKK010177387.1:0-16243 GCA_032355705.1 Rubia peregrina | reverse complement strand
CGTGGGCCTTATCGTGATGCAAATCTTGGACCGTATGAACTCAAAGTGAGGATGAGGTATACCTTTTGTGAAGATGTAAGCAAACGGTTGGTCTGTAGGAACGTGAACAACCTGGAGCTTTCCAGAAGACACCATCTCACGCACAAAATGATAATCAATATCAATGTGTTTGGCACTCTTATGCAAAACTGGATTTTGATCAAGAAAGAGAGAACTATTATTATCACGCGGCAAAATAGGTGGCACAAGTGAAGAAATGCGCAAATACCAAAGTAAATTCATTAACCAAGCTAGTTTCGCAGCAGTATTGGCCATAGCTCGGTATTCTGATTATGAACTAGAACGAGAAACCATAGGTTACTTCTTAGCACTCCATGAAACCAGGTTTTCACCAAGAAAAATGGCATTACAATAAGTAGACCTACGAGTCTCAATACAACGAGCCCAATCAGCATCAGAATAACCCAAAACTGGTAAAACAGACGAATTCTTGTGAAACTGAAGACCATAGTGCAAAGTGCCACATATATAGCGTAGGATTCGAGTAACAGCCTGATAATGGTCAGCATTATGAGTCTGTATATACTGACTGACCGTGTTCACAACGTAAGAAATGTCGGGACACGTAGGACAAATATTGTAGTGCACCAACCAAAGAGCGATAAAGGATTGGATTTCCGAATGGCTTACCAGAAGAGGTTGAAAGCTTTGAAAATGCTACAAAAGAAATAGCAACAGGCGCCAAATCCTACATTTCGGCATGCAACAAAATGTCCTTGGCATATCTGGCAGGGCCAAGGAATAAGCCATCGAAAGTACGAACAACCTCCAATCCCAAGAAATACTGTAAAGTGCCAAGATTGGTAATCTTGAATTCCTGATTAACCCGATAAATAAACTTTCGAATGAGATGAACATCATTCCCAGTGAGAATAATGTCATCAACATAAACCATGAAATAAAGTAAAGAGGCACGTTGTGAAAACACAAATAATGAGGTATCTGCAGAACTGAACCAAAACCCAGGCCAACCAAAAAAGAACTAAAACGTTAAAACCAAGGACGAGGAGCTTGTTTCAACCCATAAATGGCCTTGCGCAAACAACATGCATAATCAGGATGCATAAGGTATTTGTAACTGCATGCTGCTCCATATAAACCGGGGAATCAAGAACACCATTAAAAATGCATTCTTTACATCAAGTTGTCGTAAAGGCCAATTAAGAGTGACAACAAGAGACAAAACAGTACGAACACTGGATGCTTTCACCACCGGACTAAATGTATGATCATAATCAAAACAAGGTAATTGTGAAAAACCTTGAGTAACTAACCAAGCCTTATATCGATCAAGTGAACCATCAGACTTGTATTTTAAATGATACACCCATTTGGAGCCAACAACATTTACATTTAGAGGATGCGGGACCAACTCACACGTCTGTTGAGTGCGAAGATCAGCCATCTTTGAGTCCATAGCAGCAACCAATGCAGGATCCTTGACTGCATAACAATGACTTCGAGGCTCAATCTTAGCAAATAAAGCACTCAGTAAACCAGAAATATCATAATCAGAAAAATCCTTGCGTCTTAAAGAACCAGTGTGCGAAATACTTGCCATAGGATGTCTGGAAGAAGGACCCGGACCCGGACCCGGAGATGACTCTGGTCCTGAGGCGGGCACGAAACTCAAGAACTTGGGCGTAGCACCCGAGGCAAACGTCGAATACAGTGGCACATGGGAAACTAAAGTTGTCGGGACTACCGGTTGTGCTGGAGGCATCAAGGTAGAAAATGCGTGTGGTCAATGTACGGCTGGTGTAGCCGACGCTTGAGGCTGACGAGCGGCCAGAGCAGTGGCGGACATAGGAATTTCTATATGGGGTGCACCAATTATATATATTGTTGGGGTGCACTATTTTTTGTATTTGGGGATAATTGGTGGGGTGCACCATTTTTTTAAAAAATCAGCAGTAAAAATTAGTTTTTAAAAAAAACTGGGGTGCACATGCACCCCAGATTTATATGTGTGTCTGCCCCTGGGCCAGAGTGGCTGGCTCATGGATCAGTGGTGTCTGTATCATCGGCTGTGCTGGTGGCACTGGATGCTATCGATCATGTTGTTGGTCACTATGTGGCAGACAAACACACTTTTCTAAATAACCCTGAGCTTCCGGTGAAATTTGAAAATTATAATCCTCCTAAATAATTGGTGATTCTGAAGGAGTAGATGGCTCGAACACCTCCAATGGAACTGACGAAGGCTCCAAAGAAGCAGAAACATCCAGTGATGATAAATGTCTAACAGAACCAGTATGGGTAGCTGGAAAAAATAACTCATCAAATCGAGCATGGCGAGTGATGTACTCCTTCTTTGTGGGAGGATCAAAACACCGATAACCCTCGTACTGTGAACTGTAACCCAAAAATATACATGACATACTCTGATGTGCTAATTTATTTGTAGCATAAAGCCTCAAATACGAAAAAACTCGACAACCAAATGGATGAAAATTGGAGTTGTCAGGTGTAGTACCAAAAATAACAGAGAGTGGAGACAGACCATATAAAACTAGAGTAGGTAGTCTGTTGATGATGCAGACTGCTGTCGAAAATCATCATACCAAAATGAATGATGAAGTCCAGAATGAAAGAGCATCGACAAACCAGTCTCAGTAATATGAGAATGCTTCCTCTCTGCTCGACCATTTTTCTCAGGAGTGTAAGGACAAGCAAATTGATGATGAATGCCCTTTGATGCAAAATGAGTCTGCTTGTGATGATTCACAAACTCTGTTCCACCATCACTCTGAAATACTTTAATGGTGGTAGAAAATTGGTTCTCAACAAAAGCTTCAAATTTCATGTAAGCCTCTACAAAATCAGACTTTCGTCATAGAGGATATAACCAAGTAAACCGAGAAAATCATCAACAAAAATGACGTAATAGGAGTAGCCAGCTCAAGAAACAACATATGAGGGTCCCCACAGATCACAATGAATCAAGTCAAGTATGTGTGGTGCGTGTTTTAAATTATCTTTAAAAGTAAGATGCTTGCCTTTAGCCATCTCACAAGAGGGACATAAATGAGGCTTAGTTAGAAAACTAGTAACTGACAAACATCCAGACTTGCTCAAAGAAGAAATGATGTTGTAGGGGATATGACCTAATCTACTATGCCAAAGTTCAAAAGATGCTTCAGAAGCACTTGAAGCCACAAAATCATATAAAGCGGTACCACCATAATCTAAAACATATACGTCATTATCAAGATGGCCTTTGCCAATAACATCTCTAGTAAACTTGTTCAAAATAGTGAAAGAAGAATCGTCGAAACAAATAACAACATTCATATCCTGAGTAAACTTTCTAATAGACAACCAAAACATCATACAAGGATAAGGAATCAGAGACCCGGGAATGACCAACATGGATAATGATAAGTGCATAACCATTACCAACAAAAATACAACGGTTACCAGAATAAAGAGTCACGCGTTCAAGAGCAGACTGAGAAGAAGTCATGTGGTTGGTAGCGCCAGAATCAGCTATCCAGCGAATATGCGGTGAAGCGGCAGGAGAAAAAACCCGAGAAACCAAATGAGGGCATGTGGAGGCAAAGTGACCAAATTTCTTATGCCACTGACATTGCAACAGGTACCATTCATCGTGTAATTTGGGACAAGAAGAAGCAACATAACCCGAGGCATAACACCATTGACACTCGAGTCGAACAAAAGAATTCATATTTTTTAAAAAATAAAAACTGTGAAAAACTACTGGAGGGGCGTGAAATCACGCGCGGCAGGAGAGAGGCGCATATCCTGACACACGTGCGTGGTAACACGTGCTTTTGGACCGATAGACGCATGAATCTGACGCGCACCCAAACCTTTGCAAAAGCTAGCTTGCCGGAGAAGACGGTGGCGAGGGCGGGAGGAGTCAGCAATGAATGGGCAACAAACAAGAGTAATTCGCAAAGGGCAGGAGGTGCGTGGTCGGAAGAAACCCAGCTCTCAGTGTGGTGGCGCGGGAACTGAAAACCAAAAATGCACGGTCTGACTCTGTGGAGGGCTAGACGGATTTGGTGGCTGCCCGACGGAGAAGAGAAACCGACGGATGGATTCGATGAAAGGACTTCGATCGGAGGACAGACTTGACCGAAGAAGAAAATACCAGATCTTGAAGTGGAGCAGAAGAAGACGGGAAATGGAGTTCGCCATGACTCGAGCAGTAGAAGAGTAACCGGCAGTGGTGATTGGCACGATGAACGGCGAGGCAGAAGACAGTGGCGGTGGGCGGCAGCCGATTGAAAACAATAACACTTGAATATTGATAATTGCAGTAAAGGGAGAGAGTAAAAGTCAGAAATTTTAGAGAGAATTGACTGATACCATGATAAAATGTAAAACCCCACATAATCGTGTTTGTGTGTATTCATATATATATATAGTGAGTACAAAGGGTATGCAAGACAGAATCAGATATGGAAAAGGATATATACAAAACCAATCAGAAAGGGTATTTCTTTCTTAATCTAATTCTAATTAATTTAATATTCTATTAATGACGATACTAAATTCTTCCATAAAAATGTAACTGGAAGAAATTCCACACTACTAATAACAAAAATTAAGAATAGATAGGGAGTCTGAATTGATAATGTGGAAGATATTGAAAATAAGGTTCACTTATGCTACACCAACCTACATCAGGCTTGTACTTCCCCCATTTCTTCCCGAAACTTGTGACTGAAGAAGGTAACTTAAACTGCCAGAACCAGTCAATGTAAATTAGCTGAAACAAATAGTCATGGACCTTAACAAAACAAAATCCCTGGCCTGCTCATTTTATACTCTGTTTTTAGGAAATTTGATACTCATAATTGTAATAAATTGTAGGTTTTGATTTAGAGAATTGGATAGTTTACAAATTAGAGGTCTAGGATCCTGCTTCATAATGTTGTAACCTGATTCGATTTGTGAAGTGTTTAATGTTTAGTTAGACCCTTCCATGATCGGTTCAAGGATTGAATATTGGATTCAAAATGATAACTAGATCATCAGAAGAAGGTCACTTGGAAAAGTGGCGGAAGGAGGAAGGTCACTTACAAAGTGGTGAAGAAATAAACCAAAGTAGTGGGTGAAGAATGATATGAGTTTTGAAGCCGAATTCTAAGAATTATCTAAGAAGAATTGGTGTCCGTGGATAGAATCATTGGAGTTTTCTCCACGAGTACTATAAAATAAACTGCAAGAACTCCCAAAACGGATCAGCAGTTCACCTGTGGCAATGGAAATAGGAAGAGGGTCGAAGCTTCTTCATGAACCGCAACATATTTCGTGGTCCGCAAAATTTACCAAGAAATTGATTTTTTGGTTTTCTCTCCTCTATTCCCCCTCCCCATTTGATGTGAGCCCGACTTGGAGCCTCCAAAACCCTAGTTTTTTTCATTTCTCTTTCAATTTCTTCCATGTTTCTTTGTGGATTTATGTTATGGATTTTTTGTATCTAGGCTAAATACATTATTGGGAGCAGTTGGTAAGTATTTATAGTATGAACTTATAAGATTTGATTTATTCTCTTTTGTGATATTGATTATCAATTTTATTTTGAGATTAATGTATAATTTAGATTAGGATGATCAACTAGGTAATGATTGTAAATTGATTATTTGCTATATTTTTTGTCAAACCTAGAAGAATGTCTCTATGTCAATGTGATTATTATTGGTTCATGTTAGGTTCTAATTAGGGGTAACAATCAATTATAATTGTCTATTGATGAAATTTCTTAGGTTTAGGATGAATTTGAAATGGGTTTTCCTAATAATTGATATGCCTCACTAATAACGTCACGCGTGAAGGACGATTCCTCGTGGTCGTTATTAGAAAAATATAATTGTGTTATCTCTATATTTTTCTCTTGTGGGACATTCTGTTAGTTGTGTTGGGTCTCCCTATTTATTGCTATCCCCGTGGTATACTATGACGTTGATCGTCCATAGTGACCCTAGGGTAAGGGTTATTATGAGGCGCTGATCGTCCATGGTGACGCGAGAGTAAGGGATATTGTGATGCGCCGATCGCCCATTCTAGATATAATCGAGGAGAGGTGAAAGATGCCATCACTCGAAAGGTGTTGACAATCTCTCCACAATATGTTGTCAATGCATGATAATAGGATAAATAGTCGTTTATTAATGGATATCTAGAAATATAAACCAATTGCATCCAAGATTCGTTGTAATCTTATTTACATCCTTTGTGCTAGTATTCATTAATTTTTGTCGATCAATGTAGTAGTAGTGTTTTATTGTTCCAAGCTAACCCCTCTCACCCATCCCCCTAACTTTGTTACCACACACTTAGAGTGACATTTTCGTGTGTTTTTAACTACGTTCAACACTTGATAAAAAAACCATTTCCTTCGTGGACGACCCCGACCTTCCACTAGCTGCTCTCTAGTATTTAGCCACATTTAGTGATTTACAATTGTATATTTGAGAGACATGACGACAGCCTCCCAACCCTGATGGCTTTTCCAATAAGTTCTTTTCTAATTTAAGGGGCACAATACATCTGGAACTACTATGGGCATCCAATGAATTCCTAGCCTCATCCACTATTCCTAAAGATATCTCAAGTACATGGATAGCTTTAATACCTAAAAAAAAATACCATCCTCATTTAATGATTACTGGCCTATAAGCTTGTCAAATATTTAAGATAAAATATTTATAATGAAAAGTCTCAAACCTTTGATAGATAAACTAACTGCACCCCACCAATCAGCCTTTCAAAATGGGAGGGATATTTATGATAATATCATGTACTTATAAGAAATGCTTAGATATTAGAAAGACATTTGACAGGGTGTGTTGGCTATTCTTGAACAAAATTTTACTTAAGTTTAGTTGTCATGGTAGATTTGTACATTGTATGTTGAAAAATATTTCTCACTCATATTTCTCTATATTAATTAATGGGAAACCTGTAGGTCTCTTTAATGCCTCTAGAAGAATCAAACAATGTGATCCCCTCTCTCCTTTTCTCTGTAATTAATTTATTCATTGAATTCTTCACAAGAAACATCGCTTTCATTTTCCATAATCACGGCCTTCAGTACTCTCATTTCCCATCTTAGCTATGCAAAAGACACTATTTTATTCCTAAAAGCTTCTAAAAACAATCTGGTTAAAATCAAAGCCTTCAAGGAAAGTTTGAACTAACTAGCGGCCATAAAATTAACTAAGAAAAATAATTTAAAAAATCATTAGTAAGTATTCCACTTTAGCTCAGATTAAAAAATTGAGTAAAGTGCTTATATAACCCTCATTTTTTTTATTATGTGCAAATATAACTCCGAATTTTTTGAAAGTGCGGCTGAACCCAAAGTCATTGAAATGAGCGGCTGTACCCAAAAAAATAGGAGGAAAAAAAGGGTACTCGGGGTATAAGTTTACATATTTTGGCCGGCCATGGGTATATTAGCACTTTGAAATAGCCATGAGTATATTAGCACTTTTGAAAAACTAAGGGTTATATTTGCACTTTCCAAAGAACTGGGGGTCATCTAAGCAATTTACTCTAAAAAATTTAATGACATTTTAGGTACTCCCTCTGGTTTTCTAACATTGACTCCGTTTGACTGCAAAAATATTTCAAGGCATATTTGACCATTAATAAATTTAATTGCATACAATAACGCGCGTCATGTAAGATGTCTTTGGATTCTCCGTAACATGTAGTTTCTAAAAACTAAAATTTTATAGTTCGTTATTGTATGAAATTAAAGTTATTGGTGGTCAAACATGTCTAAATCTCCTCCTTCCATTTGATGACTTACTGTTTTTTTGTGGCTACCAAATTGCTTCAAATGTGTTTCCTGTCTTCAAACTGAATCATTTGTCCATTTTTTGTAATTCCTATACTTTGCCTCAATCTGTCTGGAAAGAAATCCACATCATCCTAGGCCAGCTAAAATGCATCTCAATTCCCTAAGCTGAAATTAATTTTTTTACTGGAGAATTGGAGGGCTTTCAAAATTCACAAACTCATGTTCATAGTAATGCCACCTATTACATGATGGTTCCTTTGCAAAGAGAAAAATAGATATTTGATTGAAAATGTTATAAATGTTCAGCCACTCACATAATTAAAGGAATAATGGAAAATTTAATAATCAATCTATCAGCTAAACCTATTTTCTCTTCAGCCAACCCTAGACAAACTCCTAAGCCTCCACTCAACCTGCTCTTAGAAAGCACGTTTGTGGAAACCTATCCTTGTTTTTGTTGATGCTGCGGTCCAACAAATTCAGAGCATACTTCTCAGCCACTTTTGAAATCAGAAGCTTGTTCTGCTACATATCACCCATATTGTTTTCCAGATCTTCTCCATCAGGGTTCCTCTACTTTTCACCCACGTGCAGGACTATTTGTATTCACCAACAATGTTTCCTCTACTTTTCTTCTCAGGGTTTCGGGAGGCCCAATAATTCCCCTTACTTCTTCGATTATGTTTATCTAGGGTGTTGATATTTCACGCACTGTATACGTATTGTATTTATACTTTTAAATATATAATGTATTAAAAAATTAAATTAAATTAAATAAATCTAAATATTTATTTTAAATTTAATTTTTAAAAATGTGATTTATTAGTGGTGGTAGGTTGGCGGCTAGCGGTGGTGGGCTGGCGGTTGAAGGTGGTGGCCAGTCAAATTTCGGTTACGCTACGGGCACTTTCCGGCAGCGGTCCAGTCCGGTTCCGACCAAATTCTGGCAAGATCTGGTGGTCAATGATTCTCATCACATGGTTCTCACCCATTGGATGAGAGCCATATGAGGAGAACCACAAGCAAAAAAAATTGGGTGAGAACCATGCGTTGAGAACCATGCAATGGGAGCCACAATAACAAAATTTCCGGTGAGAACCATGAGATGATAACCATGTGATGAGAGACAAAAGAGAGAGAAAATTAGTGAGAACCATGTGATGATAGTCATGCGATGAAAGTCGAGAGCCATGTGATAAGACATATGCGATGAGAGCCACAAGAACAACATTTTGTGTGAGAGTCATGCGATGAGAGCTATGTGATGAGAGTAATGCGATGAGAGTCACAAGAACAAAAATTCATGTGAGAACCATGCGATGAGAGCCACAAGAACAACATTTTGTGTGAGAGCCATGCGATGAGAGCTATGTGATGAGAGTAATGCGATGAGAGCCACAAGAACAAAAATTCATGTGAGAACCATGCGATGAGATCCACAAGAACAAAATTTCAGGTGAGAACCATGCAAGGGAGTCATGCGATGAGAGGCACAAGAACAAATTTTTGTGCTTATGGCTCTCATCACGTGGATCTCATCCAACGGGTGAGAACCATGCAATGAGAACCACCGACCACCGGAGCTTGCCGGAGTTTTCCTTGAATTTGGCCCGACCCGGGCTAAACCACCACCGAAAATTGATCGGAATTCGGCTGGAAAGTGGCCGGACCATCGCTGAAATTTGTCCGGAAACCACCTTCAACCGCCGCCGGCTGCCAACCTACCACCACTAATAAATCACATTTAAAAAAATTAAATTTAAAATAAATATTTAGATTTATTTTATTTATTTTTAATACATTATGTATTTCAAAAGTATAAATACAGGATGTATACAGTAAAATACAGGGCGTGATATAACAATCCACTTTATCTATTATCCAAACAAACCAAAAATTCCAATTAAATATTATATCTCTCTCATCCACCTACACAACCTCTCAAACAATCAATTTATTTATTTTTAAAGGTTTATCAATGACATAACCCAACCAAACTTTATATCTTTATTTTTCATTTTAATACTAAATATAATATAGTATATTTTAAAATATTAGCCGTTAGTTAAATGTAATAATATTTTCAAATTTTATAAATAAATTGACAAATGATTGTCACTAATTATAAAAAAAAAAGGAGAGTATTTTTTTTTGAAGTAAGGATAAATTGACCGAGTTGTGCATTGAACTATGACAATATTGGTCTTTATTATAGAGAATGAATAAATATATATTGTATAAAAATAAATAATTAGATGTTTAAATAAAATAAATATATTGAATTTGATATTGTATATTTTCAACTAATTAAAGTGTGACACATTGATAGATTTTTTCCCATTGTGAGATTCAACTGCAGCTTGTGTCAGGGTTGGTTTTTCGCCCCAGACTTCACTCGGTTGGGCTGGGACATTTATTTGTCTAATTTTATTTGATGCCAAATTTGTTAACCTTCTCACTAAAAAGCACCGATAAACTTAGCCTTAGGAAGTGGCCTTATTTTAAAAAAGAAATTATAATTTGATATGCATTTTAGTTTTTTTATTTGATATTTAATTATTGAAATTTGATGTGTATTTTTATATTTTTATTTTATTCTTAACTATTTTAATCTCACGGTATTTTTAATGTTTTTATTTGATTTATAATAATTTTATTTTGATGCTTATTTTTATTTTCTATACTTGATGTTTAATTATTATAATTTAATTTTCAATTTTATTTTAGCATTTTTTATGATTTTCAATTTGTATAATTTGACGTTTTATATTTTATACACAAGTGAATAAAATGGGTGCCAACGAGAGTTATAGAGGCCATAGGACGGTGATAATGAATTGTCATCCATGTCACCGCCATTGTTGAGGGTACCAAAATGCACAACGGTGATTGACTATCATATTTCTTGTAAACCACGGTGGTTTGATGTGTCGTGGTACCCTTCGTTTAACATCGTCCAATGTTTCAATTCCAGAAGTTCCCTGGTTTGTTTAAAAAATTGGTGTGTCAGTGAAACTGTAATGCCATTTGATCTGATTTCAAAACTTAATGTTGTATAGTAAGATCCAAAATAGGAATCTTATTTGGTTTATTCGTTGGGTTTGGAATGTTTTGATTTTCGAATTCAGAACACATTTTAGTTTTCTTTTAAAACGCGCATATATTATTCTGAATCAGGTGTTAGGTAGAGATGGGATTACATATTGGAAATTTTAGTAATTTTCACAATTTGTGAATTTGAAAAGTAGTTTGACTAGGTCAACATGTTAATAACAACATGTTCATCTCGAAATAACAATCATTTCAATTACACTTTGTGGAATACAACTAAATAAAATCATGTCTGATGTCTATATGAAGTTCTTGTGACAAAATTTTGTTTGAAACCTCTATACTATTAGGAATTAACTACATAACAAGTAGTAATGTATTGAAAATGACTAAAAGCATATGCTATTGAAGTATATCGTTGTGTGAATGGGGAAAACATCATCCTCCAACCTATTGTGTAGATTTTCATCTTGTTCCCCACACTTCGTAGCTTGCTTAGAGAGACCAACTCATGCCACTGTCATCTTGAAACATACGCTTCTTAGGAAACCTAACATAAGACAAAAAAATAAAGAGATTCTTAAAGTTATAATATTATGTCAAGATAAATAGATTACAAAGAGATGAGGCAAAAAATTAATGCTCGAATAAAACTTACCTTACATGCCAATCGTCGTTCTCATAATTTCATTGTGCCCATTGGCTACTTGTGATGGAGCTCTATCCATCGTTGATTCTTTCTGTAATTGCAAATTGTGTTGAATGAAATTCATCGACACAAACGCAATAAAAATGCATATCATACATACGGCAATGGACCCATAAAAAATGATGCTAGGGTTTTCCCTTAAAATCCTAAATTTTAATACAAGATTTAAAAATGATATGTTATGGCAAAAGAGATTAATGAAATTTGAATCTCTAACATAGGCTGCTCCAATAAAAAATATTTTTTTTAAATGGCATTAAAAACATACTCAAATTAACCTTAATTTCATATCCAAACCTAAAGAGATGATCATATTCATTTGCTCGGTGATTTTATGTGTCCCCCCTTCATGATAAATTGTTTTACTGAAATTGGTTGTTGGATGTGGGAAAGGAAATTGTAATGGGGGAAGAAATATTTTTTACATGGAATGGAAGGTCAGGTTTTAGGGCCACGATTAGGGGGTTAAATAGATCTTCAATTTTGAAAGAGGGTTCATGCGATGGTAATACGATGTGCATTGATCGTTCAAATAAAGTCTCATGATGCTCCGGAATTGGAACATATTACAATTAGTGTTACAAAATTAGAAGTTGTGTTCGGCTACTGCTTGATATATAAATGACACATGTTGCAATTTCATGACAATATCTCAGAACAATAGTGTTCTTCCCCAACGCTTTCTTACTCCCAAAATAGTTTGAAATTCCCTATCCACTAACACCTTGCAGTTCTTAAAAATCAATTTTAATCCTAAAAAATTGGAAGTATCTTCCATGGGTTATTCTCGGGATGCACCAAAATTAAAGATTGGTCCATCCTCAACGATTCATTCTGTGGTAGAACTCAATCTACCATTGGAACTGGTGGTAGATAGAGAAGAGATGTCTCGAGTTCACAATAAAACCAGAACAAGGTGTGATCATCAGTGTCGAAAAGAGGTCAGGGAAAGCCGCAATTTCTTCAACGAGTAGGCATCAAAGTGGTAAGAGGACTGAATATATTGTAAATGCACGACTCTAAAGGTGTTAAAACCTGAATCTGTCTTCGATCTAAATTACTATTACATATATTACATTATTTTCATCCTTCATATTTAAACAACTTGATAACAATGGATTATCCAACTCATCCCGATGAAGTTTTTCAATTCTCTGCTAATTTGAGGAAGCCCACAAGTGACTCTAAATTAACCATGGTTAATGGAATTGGGGTCACTGTTATTGAATTTACAATAAATTATGTGTAAGAGGTCCCCTGGACCGAGCCTATTTTATTGCATCCCAATATCCTTGATGTTCCTTAGGAGGTATATCACGAACAATTGTAGCCTAGTAAGATAGAATCTCAACCCCTTTGTCTAGTAGATATGGGGCATAACTATTTTAGATTAATATGAGTTAGGCCCGACCAATTCAGTAAAAATGACTTGTCGGTGTTAAGCATGGAGCACGGATTGGTTTTCGAGTAGGTGTGATGAATGTGCTTCCTAGTTGAGGGAATGCTTATGAACCTACAATTGGAAGCTCAGTGGCTTTCTATTAAATAAAGCTTTCAATTTTAGGTTCACCATATTATCCTACATAAACAAAGCCTCTGGACAATGAAGGGGTTTCCATATGGTTGCTTGATCACTAAGATTCTCTAAGAGAAGGGAATTATGCCCATTGACCGTTCAATGCCTCGCGAATTTTATGACAAGAAGTGGATAAACCTCAAAAACTGGAAGTGGATTTAAAAATGAACAAGTCAAGGGTGAAGATCGTGTCGAGGAGAGCCGCTAAAAGTGCAAAGAGAGCCAGGGATGTAGAGTGTGATGCTTCTTCGTCAATTAGATGCAGTAAGTTAAAATGAAATAATGCAAATTATGTTTTTTGTGTCAACGTTGTTTCTTTAACTGTATTGTATGTCATGAATTTACAGGGGGCAACAAAGGGTTCATGCAGAAGGGCAAGAAAGTTTTTTCATGCTTCGCTAACCAAATGAAATCCCTTGAGATGGAGGTGGGGGATCTTAGGGCCAAAAAATGCAAACCATCAAAAAAAGATATCAAGATAGATATAAGTGCAGATGGAGAGGAGGTTGCATTTAGACAAGTTACATCATCTAACGATGATGAAGAAGATGAGGAAACATACGAGGATGATCTAAAGTTGTACATGCTTTCTCCTTAAACTTTTAAAGTTGTACAACAATAAACTTTTAATTTGAATCCACCGGGTTCATGTAATAACTGAATGTTGTTATTTAAGATTTTTTAAATGTTCTCGAGCTGGGAGTACTTTTTCATAGATTTTTAACCCCGTAGAATTTCATAGTTTGACTAAAGTTGAAACCAATATATACTTAACCAATTTTCCGAAGAGACTTTTGAAACTGGAATAGGTAAACCCGGTCGATGTTGAAAAAAATGTCAACATTTATGAACTCTGAACTTAGTTTTTCCAAGGCATGTAACTAATTGGAATGGTGGCTGTTTAATTAATTATTTTTAATAAACAAATAAAATGAATTCTAGGAGGTTCATATATCGTAGTGTGTATCGATGATGTGTAATGATTTGTGGGACCATTTTCTGAAATCAAGGTTGGAATATTGTCATTCACTTTTTGAATAAATTTCTCTTTCGCTGACTGAAATCATATCGGAGTCTGATGCATGTTTTGAGACAAGATATGAAAACATGATTAAATTTGTTTATTTTAAAATATAACACCCGAATTGAGTTTCTAAATCTTATATATGATTTACGCACATTGAAACAATGTTTCAAAAAACTTAACGAATTCAAAATTTGGTCTCTATAAATAAATCAAACGCCACACGTTTACATATTCAAATATTCTAAATTTACCCGTGTTCACCATATATCAATGTGCAATTTCGTTCCTCTTGAAGATTACAATGGTTGAAACCCCAGTTGGCCGAAGTGTAAACACAAAGGAGAAGAAGCAACCGACCAAACAAAACAAGCCTTCATCATTCAACGCTTCAAGATTTGTATCACCCGGAGCCTTTGAGATGTATCAATCCTTCATATAAAATATAAGGCTATTAGATTTATATGCATTAGTATTGGATGATAGCACGAGGCTTGGGTTGAATAGTGTATGTTTATTGTTTGAATTAAAAAACTGTGCAGAGGTTCTAGTCATTGGAGATGCGGTACACTTCGATGAAATGTGTTAATTTTGTGACAATATTGTGGAGAAGGATGGAGGGTCTTTCTCTATAATAGTCAATGGTAGACATTTTGAGGTTGAGTTATGGAAGTTCAATGATATATTAGGTTGCCCATGTCGGGGTCTTGAGGACTGTTATCTGGCAGTTTAAAATGGCCCCCTAAATATTTATCATCGTTGAAACTGGCCGGTACATGTTGATCCTCCAATGTTAAATCCTATTGAGCTTGGACAGTTTTACTTCAACATGTCTCAAATCGAGCCCGACATAGCTACGATCTAAAAACTGAAACATTTGACAGTAGAAAATCATATTTTGTACGAGATGGTGGCAAGGGGGTTGGTTCCAGTGGGAGGTCAGATTTGCGAGCCAACGGTCACTAGTATCATGTTGTTCTACTATTTAGTATACAAGGTGAAGATCCATCCCAGTTACACCATTGCACAACATATGTTGCCATTAGTCGTTCATTCGAACAAGAAGCCTCTCAAGCTCCCGTATGGTTCCATCATTATGAAACTCCTAAAGAAAGATAAAAACTATTTCTTTTGCAATCCCTCTTAAAAAATTTATCAAAATTTCTTTGAGAACAATAAATGAACACTTGTAGATGGAAAATGGATGCACAGGGGAATCGGAGAAGGTAGAAAGAAAGGGCGAACCGATGAAGGTTAAACATAATTTTTTAATTATATTTCAATTTTATTTGCAAATCATATTCCTATACTTGTGTGAGGCAAAAAAAATAAAGGTGGAGAGGATGAAAATGCGTTCATGTACAACATGTACGAAAAATGAAGGCAAAGGTGAGGAAGAAAATAAAATTGAGGAAACAAAAACTTATGAAATGAAGAAGACTTTGAGGGAAATTAGGCGTGCAGAGATGGCTAGCCAAGAAGCACACTCTGGGACTTCCGATTAGATAAAAATGTCTAGATTGTTTTAGATTTTATTTTTCCATGTACGTAGTGTTTATTTGAGCATATCTAATATGTTTCCCATGAATGGGATTGGTTTTCGTCAACACCTCATACATTAGAATACATGTTCTCTAAAGTTTCACATGATTTGAACAAATACCATACATTCTGAAGACACTTCCGAACACAGAAAGTTTAATGGTTAAGACCGGGGCAACGGTTATCAAGGCTTCCGAAATCTACCCATAATAATTAGAACATGTGATTGATTAATTTATACAGCTAAAATTATAAATCGAACTTCTTAAGGTTCTAGATTCATAAAACCGATCGGCACTAATATTTCATTAAAATTAGTGATTCATATTTTGTCCCGTCCCGAATTCGCATGATCTATCGCAATCGACCGAACGAGTTTGAGTGTTTATCTTCATTTTTGCTCATGTACCTCAACAACACCACAGCTGGATGTGGAAGTGGTTGAACAAAATGAAGGAAAGTATGAAAGGTAAACTGGTGAAATGTGTTAACAGCAAAGGC
>JAULKK010177169.1:0-16244 GCA_032355705.1 Rubia peregrina | reverse complement strand
GCAAGGTGACCGGGACATTGGAACCACTGGTAAATATAAGTAGGTCGCCCAGCTTGAGGAGGAGCCCCGTCGCTGGACGGCAACAGATTACGGCCACCACCACGGCCTCGGCCACGGCCACGATCGTTGTCCCTCTCACGCCAAAAACTGCGGCCTACCCTTCCGTGGTTTGTCTGTCCGGATCCCCGTTGAGAAGCAGTAAAAGAAGAGGGTGCTGGTCCATGTACATATGAGCGAGCTTTAAGAGAAAGTTCTAATGTCTCAGCATCAGCCACAATGGTGTAGAAATGAGGTAAAAGGTCTTTCACCATTTGAGCAGAAGAAAACTGGGAAAGCTTGTCATTTAAGCAACGACAAAACACAACAAAAATATCCTCATCATTGAGAGAATGATCAAGAACACGTAATTTATCAAGAATGTCTTTAAAAAGAGCATAATATTTCTGAATAGTTTGATCCTCTTGACGAACTCCATATAAATTATCACACTATAAAAGACGATGAGCACAAGAATTATTCTGATATTTAGTGGCAAAAGCATCTCATACCTGAGCAACAGTGACCATACCGTCAACTACTGACATTGCAGAAGGAGTCAGGGATGAAAAATAGCTTGAACAAGCTGATCAGTCAGAATCCAAACCTCGTGTACATCGGCATCGGCAGAAGCGTTGTCAACAGATTTCTCAAAGGATGAGATCATAGGTAGAGAAGGACACTTAAACGAACTATCAACATAGCCAATTAATTTGATAGTCTGTAAAACAGACTTAACCTGAGTAAGCTAGTGGGAGTAGTTGGAACCATCAAGCTTGATGGTGATGCAGTTGGTCAAGGCACGAAGCGTAATTGTCGACATCGGGAAAATAACCAAACACAATTGAAAAATCAAATTTCACCAAACACATAGCAAGCTTGTGAATGGCAGTGGACGACTGATTTAACTCTTTCACATGGACGGAGCAGCAAGTGCGGCATCTGATCACAATTGTCGGCGTGTGAAGGTCACAGCAGCAGCACGTGAACCAATTAGATAGTGGCGTCAAAGGCGTGTGTGGGCGCGTGCAGAGGTGGACATGTCTGATCGGCCGAGTCAGACGAAGAGGAAATTATGGCGGTCAGACTGTGACGGTGTAGCGGCGGGTTGGTGCTGTCGGTGATAAAAATTGAAGGGGTGAGGATTTGATTTTTTTTTGGAAAAAAGCCAGGGAATATTTAGAGAGACCTGACTGATACCATGATAGAATGTAAAAGTCACAAAATAATTGTGGATGTGTGTATTCATATATAGAGAGATTACAAAGGGTATACAAGGTAGAATCAGATATGAAAAAATGATATATACAAAGCCTAATCAAAAGAAGATTTCCTTTCTTAACCTGAGTCTAATTCATCTATTCTTTTAGTAACTCAAGGTTGAAACTCAAATCGACTAACTCGAGGAAAGGGAAGAAGAATAGAGGAAGAAAATGTTGAATGATAATTTATTATATTAATCACATAATGACCCGTTGGATAATAACTTACTGGATAATATATTTTAAACCATTGGTTCATATGATTTATCTCATGGGTTATCCATTTAATGACCCAACCCATTATGACCCAAAAATAAATTGGATAATGATCCAATGGATAATGGGTTAATTGAGTTTAGATAATGGATTTATCCAATTAACCCATTTGATGGGCCTAGTATCAGCTAATTTTTTGGCACAAGCCTTGTAAATGTACACGGGCTATGCCAGTCTTCACTTCCTTCTGGACTTTGACTTTTTTTCTTTAGCTCATCTCATCTACTACCATGTTTAAGTTCGTGGCTTTCGATTTACCATGATTCTTGCGAATGACCTTCAACTATCTACTACCATTCTCGTGAATGACCTTCACTAAGATACTCCAAAGTATTTATGAGTATCTACAAATAAGATCACAAAATAGAACTAGATGTTCGTAAGGACATACAATCCGTTAGATCTAAATAATCTACAAAACGAGGGATTTAGATAAGAAAACCAACAATGGCCATCTAAACCCCTTGTATTGTAAACCCACCTATACCTAGAAATATACCATACAAAAGCTACTAAAAGATATGCTAACTGCATTAGGAAACACATGCTTCTAGAGTCTAATCAAATCCCCCACACTTAAACCTTTACTCGTCGTCAAGTAAACAAGAACAAGAAAATATCTAAGCATAATATAACATGCAAAGAATTTCCCAAAACACCCAACATCTTATTTCTGGATTACTCTAGCCCCTAAATACATAAGAATCTCACATTCCCTTATCCTAAAGTAACTAAGAAAATCTATCCAACCAACGTACCATACAAAGGTGAGGCTCAATTATGTAAATGTGTTAAGCTAAGTTACTCTACCAAAAGAAACAACCAAATGACAATCCAAGAGAAACATAGAATAAGTTTTAATGTCTCTCATTTTCCCTCATTTTTCCTAGGATCCCTTTCGGTTTTTCATCCTAGCATCCCACTTTTTTTTTCCAAAGCTCATCTCATCTTTTTCCACACCATTTGGTCTCTCACTTTTGCATAGGTTTTTCAACCTATCCTGGCCTTTCCATTGTTGCCTAAGTCACCCTTTTTGATTTTCGACTTGGCCAAATATATTTTTTTCATTTTTTTGTCTAGAACAAAATGACCCAAAAGTAGGCTTCATACTAAAATGAGAATAAGAAAATAAACAAACACCAAGGAATTTTTCTAGAAACTCCTAAGTGCCTAACTACTCCCTCCCCCACACCTAAACCTTGCACTGTCCCTAATACATCATACAAAGTGTAAAAATCACAAGTGGAGTAGGGAGAATGTTAAGCACTTACTCTTGGGACCTCAAAGGGCCCACTCTCATTCACCTCGTCTCGCACCTTCTCTTTCTCTCTTCTTGCCTCAATTATTTCCTTTCATATGGAACAAGGAAACGAAAACCCTCATGGCTTTGAGGCATGCATCCTCTCAATAAATTTCTCCATGGCCTCCTCTTGAACACCGGCTCTCCCGTCTACTATGGAAAACTCTTCCTCTACTTCTCGCTCGATGGAATCTAGTTTAGCTCCCTAAGCCCTCATGGTTCCATCCATAGATTCAAGCCTCGTCCCAAAATTCTCCTTTTGTAAGCTCATTACACCTACTGCGTGACTAACTTCTTGCACCATTTAGGTTGAACTCATGAGTTGTTCCCAAATGTGCAAAATTGATCAAAGAAGTTAGGCGGTGGGTTAGTTCGGGTAGGTTGCACTCTAGGGGGATTCTCACTATCTTCTTCTTCGATGTGTACATTCGAGGTCGATAAGGTGTTGTAGAACCTTTTCAGACCTTGGATCGGTTACTATGAAAAGATTCTCAAATATGATGTGGTGAGTGATTGTCGTGCACTCGGGTTACAGAAGCACCATGAAGTTTCACACTGTCGCACCACCATATAGCTAAACAAAACAATCATCAATGGTAGCGGTGGCAATTATAGAAGCTCTTGCCAACTTGTCCATAGTATACTTCATCCCTGAACGACCCAAATTTTCCAAAGGAAAACAGGGAGGTGTCTCATGTTCTAGGTACTGAGCAAGAAGGCCCACCATTTATCCCATTGGTATCTTTCCGACCTTCTTGTTCCCCATGAATGTTTACTCTTCCAAACATGTCTCCACCAAGTTGGGATAGAAGTTTCCTTTCGGAGTCATAGCCCAAAAAATATGCACGTCTTGGTTAAGGTATTGAGAAATTTCCCCATGGAAAAGAACTCCCATTGATAGGATTCGGTCCATGTACCGCAAAGCTGGGTGGATTATTACGCTACTCTTACCCGAGTGGTTCCTATCCACGCCCTCCAAGTTCCTCCAAATTATTCCCAACAAGAACAAGAGTTCTTTTCTATGTGTTTTTAGAACTTCCTTCCCACACTTCCACTCAAATGCTCGAGCGACTTCCCTATAGGTCATAAAATACTCCTTGTCATCCACGTGGAATGTGATGGCCGTCCTGCCGCCAATGTCTGATATTTTCTTCAAAATTTCTAAGAATTCCAAAGCTCATCGGATACATGTCTTGGAATGCATCTCGAGGAAGTCTTCTAGGTCTATCTGACCAAGCAAGTATGTGACGAGTATGAGTAGGCCTTGCACCACCAATGTCTCCTTGCACACGAACTTGGTATTCAAGATTGCCCTCTTTGTCTTATTGAGATACTTCCACTTCCAGACCCCAACCACAAAAAATATTAGTCAATCCCATGAACTCGTCAACAATGGTGGAGTAGGAGCTACGAGAATTTTTTACTCTTGTCTTTCAATTTTGGTCGAACCCTTCCCTTTCTCCCCTTGGGAAGTAGTATCTTTCTCCGGTCTACTCTTCTTAAGACCCATTCTATCACAACACAAGAGGAAAATGGTAATGGAAAAATACACAAGGCATATGCATCAAAAATCACTTATCAAGAATCATGATTCCTAGACATCCAACAATTTATCACATCATTTCATTTCAACTGAAGAATCATAACCTTCCCCCACACTTAGTTCAACTTATATCATGCACATAATCCACACATACCTACAACCATTCAAGATTTTCAAATTTCAAGCTCCCCCATATAACGCAATCATGCAATTGAAAGCAAGCAAACAAAAAGTTCAAAGAATTACCTGAATTTGGAGGCTAAGAGATTAAGATCACATAAGATGAAACAAATAGTGCTCTCCTTTGAGAGAAAATGCTCAAATTCAAACTCTCCCTATTGTGAAACGAGGGTGGATATTTTTGAAGTAATTGGAGTGAGTTAAAGTGAACCACGTTGATGGGAAACGATATTCTGAATTCGGATTTGGATAATTAATGATGTTTCATAAATGGGTTGTTTAGGAGATATACAAAAAGAAGACAGATATGGTTTGGGGAATGGAAAATTTTGGATTAAAGCCTTCATGAATTCATGCTTAGAAAAAGTGTTAATGCTTAGTGTAACACCACTGACACTAACCAATTTGGTGAAGAATAAAACTGTAGAATTGATGGGGAAAAGTTCTTATTTTGCCAAAGTTTTATTTTGCCAAAATTTGGCATTTTTGCCCAAATTTTGCAGTCATTTTTGTCTATCACAAGGCATGGCACATTCGTGCCATGTGAAGGCCTCGTGCCAGCTCTTCTAACATGACCCATGTACCTTTATTTTCTAACACTTCTCACCAAATCCTATTTTCTCCTAACCACAGCCTCAAGACTCAATTTTAAATTTAACAACAACCCAGAATTCTCAACAAAACCCTTTGGAACACACAAAACATGAAAACAACTATCAACTAAAAACACTAAAGCAAAATAAAGACAAAGTATTTTTATTGCGTGCTCACGACTTATTTTTTATGCTACTACACCCATGATAACATCTTTGTGGAGGGGTCTCCACAAAGCGTCATCCTTACCTTTGCACTCCTTTTCACCAATTGGGCATTCATGTTCATCCTTAGCTAATGGCACCTCCTTATCCATGCCCCTGGGTTTAAGACATCAAATAGGTCATAGATGCTTATACCATTGTATGCAAAAGAGGAATTAGAGGATTCATGCTTAGATTTATAAGTGTCAAACCCGACCTTATCATTATCATCCTCTAGGGTCAATGTTCCTACGTGGACATCTATCTCAGTCCTTGATGTTTTCAAAAGTGGTCTCCATAATAGAATTGGAGGTGCACCTCCGTCGTGCGACACATCAAGGATGTAAAAGTCCGCCAGAAACACAATATTTCCCACTCTAACTATAACGTCCCTAACTATACCTCTAGGGCTTTCTTGGGAATGATCGGCTAGTTGGATTATCACCCTTGTATCCCTAAGCTCACCTAAGTCTAGAGTTTCAAATAGGCTATAGGGGGATAGCATTAATAGAATCTCCAAGGTCAATCATAGCATATGATGGAATTTTCTCGATTGTGTCTAAGAGTTGAATACTAACCTTGACATTTTTGAAGACTTGGAGGATTTGATCCTCGTTGGAAGCCACCTTTGGCCTTCCCCTCAAAGCGCTAGGGAACGACGATGGAGGGTCCTTCGCATCGGTGGTAGCAAGCTCTTGTGTGGGCTCCCCCTCAACGACTACTTCTTCCTCTTCAAATACGGCCTTGTTGTTTTCCACTATTTTATCAACCTCTTGCAATGTCTCCCTCTCAAACTCTTGCGCCTCCTTCCCACTTCTCAACTTTAGCGCACTCACATTTCATTGATTTACTTTGGGTTGGTAAGGTAGCTTTCCAGAGACTCTTGCCTTGCACTAGCTAACTGAGGTGGCCAATCGCCCCACTTGAAACTCAAGATTCTTGATGCTTGAGAAATCCCTCATTCCCAACTCTTAAATTTCCCTTCTTGTGCGCTCTGCGACCATGTCATTGTTCTTGGTCAATTTATTAATCACCTCCAAGATCTCCTCCCAATCTGACTTGTAGATAGGACTATTGTTGTTAGAAAGTCCCTCACCCCTTGGTTAGGGTTGAGGTGAAGCTCTGCCCCAATTGTATCCTTCATTGTCATCTCTCCACCAGAAATTTGGGTGGTCTCTATATTAGGGATTAAAGAAATTGGCATAGGAATCTTGACAATCTCCTCATTTAGTTCCCTCGAAAACCTTGGTTTCCCCTTCCATGTTGCCTATTGCCTCTATCGAAGTCCAATGCCTTCACCTCCTCAAAGTACTCCACAGCTTGTGGGCACATATCGGTCGGATGGTCCAATTTGAAAATCCCGCAAACCTAGAAATTATGAGTTTTGGGAAGAAAGCTCAAATTATTTTTCAAACATAAAAGTTTTAAATCTGATAGGATTCTTGGGTGTTTTCGTATCATATTTCACAATTTTTTTTGAATATGACTGAGAATTCAGGAAGCTAAGGAAATATTTGTGTCAGGATAAGGGTTTTTACAAATGGAAAAGGTAGAAAAAAATCGCTGCCCATTTTTAAAGTGGGGTTAATGCTAAGTGTTACGAACATGATTGGACGTTGAGGGCGGCAGTGACAGTTTGGCTTGCTCAACTCAGACCGTGTCACTTGAATGGCCTGTGCCCATTCTTCTGGCACGGGCCGTGCTTCTAGATCATTCCTCAGGAATGGTCCATTCCAGAGCATCCGTTCTGGGTTTAAAAGCCCACTTAATTCTCCCTAGTGACCCAAACCTAAACCTACATCCATAAACATAAATACTCACAGAGGTCTATTATAGCAAAAAAAATGGGGTAAACATCCCCCTAACCATATGAACCCCACAATAGAGGTAACATAGCAATCCCAGCGAATTAAGTAAAGGATAGTTTTCTAAAGAAATGAGAGAACCTCGCTAAGCCCAAAGTTAGAATAGCACTCTGCCTTTGGCGAACCGCATTAAGCGAACCTATGAGGAAAATGTAACTAATACCAAGATCATTCCACTAAGACTACGATCATGGAATGTGGTCCATAATCAACAAAGATTATGGCAACCTCAGCTATAAATGGATGATCTAAAGCAATTACAAAGGTAATGGCATTTTTCCAGATACTATTCAAACATTGATCATACACTGACTTAGACATCAGAGGTAGATCCTGGGGACTTTCCTGGGACCTTGTTCGGCAGGTTTCATGAAGCCATCATGGAGCTTTATGCTAATTCCAGTTATCGTGTTGGTCCAGAAGGAATCCCAGCATTAGTGGTGTAGAATTTTATCCTCGATTCTTAATCATATATTACACATCATTACTAACCTATGATGGATCACACCATGTGGAGACCTTGATTCATTGGGAACTCCCACAGTACTATAATTAGAGGAGCGCTACCACTGTCATCTCCCACCTCCGCCTATTATAACTAGAGGAGCGCTACCATTAACCCCCTATAGCCCTCTATCTTGTGGTTAATAAACCCGTTCCCAATGTGTAGTAAATTAAACACTGGAGTAGCATGATTTCCCAGACCCACCGTGAACACCGGTTCTAAGTGCATCATTTACAACCTAAAACATCAATGTCTCACTAAAACCTCTAAGACTTAGTTTGAATTTGTTTACCACAAACTCAGGATATAACTTTTTGGGATTAACCTATGATACCAACAAGATTAATAAGATGGAAGATAGTATGTGGTCTAGTCACTCCCATATTGTCCATAGACTAACCCAATTAAGTCCTCTAGCCAAATTTAATCAAAGAAGCAACAATCAAACCTAGTCGTCACTCCTAAACACAAACTTCATGTTGGCCTTTGACCAAATCCGACAAAAGGATAAAATACTCCCGGTTCATTCCTGAGGTTAGCACTAAATCGTGTAATAATCTCAACTAGTTGTACACACTAACATTAATTATGCATAATCATAAGTAAACACAAGAAATAATGATAATAAAGAAATAGATAAGATGAATCTAGGAATCTCAAAAATCATAGCTTAACATGTTTACAAAAGCTATGAAGCACATATCTAAGCTAAAAGATGAAAACTCATCACAAATCTATAAGAATCCATGAAAAAGATGAAGATAATAAGAAAAGGTAAAGAAAAACTAGGGTTAGGGAGGCCCAATTCGGGCTCACCATGAAAGGAGTAAGAATGAGGCTATTTATAGGTGGAAGAGAGAGAAAGAGGGAAAAGACAAAGAAACACACGTTTCTATAGTGCAGGGCACGAACCATGTAAATATGGCATGGTCGTGCCAATGAAATGCGCAGTTTTATATTTCACAGGAAACAAAAGGTGTGAATTTGCACGGCCAGTTATGCTTGAAAGGTATGGAATCACACCGTTCTATGCCCCCTTGGAACAGAAAGTGCGTATTTGCACGGACCGTTCTTCAGTTTTGACCCCAACTTGTTGTCGTCGCTACGGGCAAACTGTTAATTAGTTTAGGAAATTCTTGTAGTCAATTTTATAGTACTCGTGAAGAAAAATCCAATGATGTTATCCATGTCACCAATTCGTCTTGGATCATTCCCAAAACTTAGCTTCAAAACTCAAGTCAACTCACCCACTATTTGTTTTCCTTATTCACATCATCTTATACCACTTTGTGAATGACATTCCTTCTTCTACCATTCTTGTGAATGGCCTTATTCAATCTTCTACCATACTTGCGAATGACATTCTCTATGATGGTCTCCAAATGAGCTCACAAAACAATTAAGAATCGACCAAATCATAGAGGTAAACACGTAAGACATGAAATGCTTACAAAATAGAGAAATTAGTGTAAATAACCACACAAAATTATTCTAACCACATATCATGTAAAACACCTAAACAATTTAACTATCTAACTATCCACCAACAAAGGGAGTACCAAAGTAGAACCTTCATGCATATGTTATAATGAAGAAAACCAACTTCACATAAAATAATGGGGGCTTTTACATTTAAAAATAAATCTCTATAAGCAAAACTTTCATGCGCACATCTATACTATACTAAAAGCGTATTAAATTAGGAAGTGCATCGGTTGAGGTTACGGTGACCAGTCGCCCCCTTTATTTTCGACATCCTCTCTGCCTCGGCCTCCGTGCATCTTCCTCCGTGGCAATTTTTTGATACCGGCTTCTTAAGGTGTGCAAAAGGTTCCTGGTGCGTGGTCGTCATTCAAGTTTGATACCCCTTCATCTCTGTGCTTTGTTGTCTCTGCCCTGCTTATACGCCTATTTCCGCCTCTGGTTTCCCCCATCTACGATCCTATGCTAATTTTTTCTTAATCTATTGACTCAACTATGTTTTGCCGACCTTATCGACAGATGGTGTGCCGCGTCTACAGGTATGCCATTCATATTTGTCTCCTCCCTGGTTATTCTCTTCGACCACGTTATTCTATTACCACAAATTGCTTCCCCTATTCTGACCTCCTGTTTTTACTCTTTTTTACTACCAAGTTTTACCGCCTACGGAATCCAATAACTGTCTTCCTTCGTTTACTGTTTACCTTTTTCATTTGTGCCAAAATCCTTTATGTTAGGGGATGTTTGTCTTTTACTTTTACTACTACTTCTGCAGACAACTTCACGGTGCTTGCCTCATGCTATTGTTCCAGTTTTCCACTATTTTTGTAGACCTGATGTTAGGGAATGTTTGTGTTTTATTTACCCCTCATACTTATGGTTTTATTTTCTTTTGGAAATGGTCTGAGCTGCTACTATTTTTGCATACCTGATCTTAGGGGACCTTATGTTCGTCTTTCAGTCCCGTTACTATTTTATTAGACTTTTCATACACCTCTTCCGTTCGTAAAGAAACCCTTGATGTTAGGGAATGTTTGTGTTTTACTTACGCCTCATACTTGGTTTCAGTTTCTTCTGGAAATGGTCTGACCTGCTGCTACTTCTGCACACCTAATTTGAAACTATGTGCTTGGTATTGTTTCTTCGGGTTTTTTTTATATTGTTATTTGAATTGCATTTGAATTCATTCATATTACTGCCAAATAATCACTTTGGATGGCACTAACAAGTTTTGTTTCATCTCGTTGGCTTGATAAAGTAAACAGTGGAAATTTTGAGCTCAGTATACATAGTTTTGAGTCATGGGTAGAATGGACATCTGGGAAATAATTATATCTTTCTAAACTAATAATCTGTTTTATTTCTGCCGTTGAAATGATTATATTCATGCAAAATGGACAGCAGGGTATCTCTTTATTATGATCATATGAATTACCATTATTTATCTACCCAATTAACTAGTAGCAAGCCTACACATCCAAGGCAGTGGCTACAGAGTCCATTTTTTATGTGTTAGTGCTATCCAACTTGGAAAATCACTCTAAGGTCATTTATTTTACTTCATGCATGTGCTTTTTTCGATTTCCTCAGATTATGGGCTTAATTTAGGTTTGTGTGACCAGTTTGGTGTCAGAAATGATCCCGTACCATTGAGATTATCAGCCTTTCTGTCAGAAGGAAAGAACCTTTTACAAAAAGGTTAGTTTGAAGTTTTTCTTCTTCATTTTATTGTTGAAATAAGAGTTTGAGGAATATGATGTGATCATACTTGTTGGTTGTGTTTCAGACACTGTTAAGTGTGGCACCTAATCTCGAGTCATTGAAACCTCAAGTACAGCAGCAGTTGAAGGCCATTGAAAGGGGAAAAATAGCATAACAACATATGTCACCGTCCTTGTTGGATAGACCAGAAAAAAAAAATGGCCTGTAGCGGTAATCACTGATACCGTGGAAGCTTTTCTTTGTTTAGAAATTCTAGATTTTGTAGTTTTCCCTTACTCAAATTATGTGTGAGCTATTACCTATTCCATTTTTTAAGTCCAAATTCAGAAGAATTGCGTGGAAATATTATTGTTAATATCTGCATATACTTGATCGTATCGTCGTTTTTCTCATTGATTTTGTAGCTTCTTTCAACTTTATCACTGCTAGAGCTTTTGTATGAGATGTGAACACAAACTCGCATTTGATGTTGCTAAAGCTCTCAATGCTCCCATCTTATGTGATGGATGGTTATTTCTGCTGTGTGCAAGCATTTTCCTTCTTAAACATTTATGATTGGACTTTTTGTTGCATAGACGACCTTTTCTGCCTTGCTTTATATAGACTTCTTTTATGAAGAGTTTGATATTTTGAGTGAGTTCGCATCCTTCATAGTCTTATCTTTTTTAAGGATACTGCTCGCTGAAAATGTAATTCAGACTAATTTTATCTTTTTGGAGCATTGCTCGCTGAAAATACTCAGGTTGGTTTGTGTGCTCCTCACTCATTCCTCATATGCTCTGCAACTGTAGGATTGTTTGGATTTTGTGTGCCGAAGTCAGAGTATAATGTCTAAAGAGATCATCACCTTTGACTTAACCTGATTATAGAGTTAGAACATCCTTTTACGATGTTATTCTGTCGTAACTTATGTATGGTTGAAAGTAGAGTTGCTGCATCTGTTTCATGAACACGAGACTTGTTTTGATATTTTTTCATGACATAAAACCAAACTGTACAGGACTTCTCTGCA
Source organism: Rubia peregrina (assembly GCA_032355705.1). NCBI lineage: Eukaryota > Viridiplantae > Streptophyta > Magnoliopsida > Gentianales > Rubiaceae > Rubia > Rubia peregrina. The sequence continues at coordinate 4,264 of JAULKK010177169.1, read as the reverse complement.
GAAATGATATGCACCTGTTAATCCATCTTTAAAAAATTGATTCACCAGTCTTGTTCACAGTTTAGGGTAAAAAGATAAAAGCAGACCAAAAACATATAAATTGTTCACATAATACCACAAAATTCCTTCAACATTACTTAAATAATATCCAGATTATAAGAAAACTCAATAGAGCACAAGAAGCAAACTAGAAACAGAACATAAGTGAACTTAAAATCAGCAACCGTCACATAAGTAATGCATACATTACAAACACTCAGAAGTCGAATTTTACTCTTATACAATAAACACGCTGAATACAAACATCTACATATTTAATCAACATCATCCACTGAAGCAGTCAAGGCAATTAATCCTCCACTACCACTATTTGCTATTCCGATAGATGTTTCTTCCATATGATGTAGCAACTCTTCTAGCCTCTCCAGTCCTCTACACTTCCTATAAAACTGATACCCACTCATTTCTAGATGAAAATGAACAAATAGTTGATACACCTCTGCTACTATATTCATATACCTTTGTGACCTTTTGTCACGACCGTGCATTCCTGGGAGATCTCTGCTCATATAGCAATTTCTAAACAAACTATGTAATGCTCCATGATCTCTTTCTTCATAATCTCTATTCTCCATATGCAACTGATTTAAACTAAATGCCAAGTAACTTCCATAACCTTCATTCGCCAGCATTAAATGAGTGAAATTCAATTATTGTCTGGTCACTGTAATCTCCGTTCTCTTTCGACAACTGTGTTGAATTGAACGCCATTTACTGACTGCTGTATTATTATACCAGTGCCTATGGGATTGCACCTCTTATATGTCTACATCAAACTGAAACCTATGAGTTCACATTCAAAAAAACCCAAGTATCTCCTAGAAAAATTGATATAATGGACTTATATAAACAACTAAAAGGATAGCTACGATAAAGCACACACTCCAATGACCTCATCCTTATCTCCACTTATAGTTATCTTCAACCTCAACCACAAATGTTAAGTTGTAAGTGAAGATACCAGATAAAAAATATACTCATAAAGAAAAGCTATAAGATAAGTACACATTCTAAGATGACTAAGCTTTAGCTTCTTTCCACATGCACCATAAACCGTCATTTGTTACTAAATAAGGACTTCCTCACATTTACATGCCACCTTATTACTTTTCTTTAAAAGAAAGATTCTAAAACACACATATTCCAAAAAACTTGCTCTCACAGCAATACAAATATGCTCCAAATTTACCTCTAAACTACTAGAACATAGTAACCTAACCTTCATATACCATATCCTTAATTCACAATAATCCAATGGAAAATACTTCTTACAACCTGTGCTACTGTACATGTATGGATTATAGTCAGTGTTACTACAATCACTTGTTTAAAAAAGGAGTTGAACAACTGATAAAAAGGTTCCTGTCAAACAAAACCTAGGCTTTCATCTTCAAAAAAGAACTCTGTATGGAAGCAAACTTGCCACTCTACAAAGATTTTGCAGATGCCATTGAAGCAGAAGTCCACCCCAATAACACCAATGGAAATGGGAAAAATTAGTAACCTACCAACAACATAAGTACTAGAAATAAGCATGTACTTATCATCTACAATTTCCTTCTTCCACCTTTGTTTTTCAATTTCCCTGCCTCCTTATTTATGTAATTGTCATGTTCGTCATATTTTTATAAAATAGTGTTTATCTCTTTGCTTCGGTGGTACGTTTAACTCAACAAGCTTAAAAAATTAGGTTGCAATTGGCATTTTATTAATTTCTTAATTTCCCACTCAATAACAGAATATGCTATTCATTCTCACACTCTCGAATTCTCCTCTTCTGTAGTTCTCCTTTTTTATTCATTCATTTACATTCCAATTGGAACTATTTCTCTTTCTGCCAAAACATAATATTTACTGCATCAAATACCTTTCTTTTTCATGGAATTAAGAGCATCTCCAATCCAAACCTCTCTTTGGAAAATATCAAAAGACACGTAGGTTTGATACTCTAAAATTTTAAAATCCATCTCCAATGCAAGAGTCAGTTTAGGGGGGTCAATCTGACGTGGATGACACGTGGAGTGAGGACCTGAATTAGACCTTATGTATTCAGAAGCTCATATTGAAGCCGTCCGTTTGTCAAATTACCAAATTTAGGTTTAAACTTTTAATTATTTTACAATTCCAAATTTATATGTTACATTTGGATCCCAATTTGAATGTATTATTTAGATTCACAAAATAATAAATAAATTATTCATTTAATTATATTATATTGATTCAAAATATTAAAATCTATATTTTAAATTTATAATCTAAAAATTAATAATACTATAGAAACATAAAAAAATACTTTACGTTAAATTTAATACGTGTGAATTATTATTTCTTTATTTTAGTTCAGCATATATTCAATAATTTAGTATTATTTATTTATAAAAAGTGATAGTTAAATTGTAAGTGAAATTAGAATATTCAATTATTAAATCTGAATTTTATTTAAAATAAATGAAATCAAATATATTATATATAAAATTATTATTGAATAATTTTGATAGAAAGTAATTTTTTTGACACTAAAGTGATGTTAACTGATGCTCTTGCATTGGAGTGCAAAATTTCAAAAAACTTTTCAACCAAACCTCTCATGTCCACGTCATGTTGACGCCTAATGAAATATTGACAAATGTCTTCTATTTTTACTCACGACCCCCTTAGCATTGGAGATTCTCTATATTTAGGTTCCACGTGTCGAATTTTTAAATCCACCTCCAATGCAAGAGTCAGTTTAAATGACACATGAAGTGAGAGCCTCAATTAGACCTTCTGTATTCATACGCTCATATTGAAGATGTCAGTTTGTCAAATTACTAAATTTAGGATTTTAACTTTTAATTATTTTACAACTCCAAATTTATGTTACATTTGGATCCCAATTTGAAGGTATTATTTAGATTCACAATATAAACAAATTTTATTCATTTAATTATATTACTCACTCCCTCCGTTTTTCTATTTATGGCACCATATGTTTAGGTGCTTGGATTTATGTGAAGAAAATGAATGGATGAAATTGAATGTAGAAAGTAAAAAGTAGAATGAGTGGATGAAATTGAATGAATGTTGCCAAAAATGGAAAGAATGCCAAATAAAAGAAAACATTCATTTGTAGTAAGTGTGTCATAAATAACAAAACAGAGAGAATACTATTAATTAAGAGAGTGTTTTGTACAATAGTGTATGGTAGAATACATATTGGAGATCAAGGGTAATTAAGAAGGTATGGTATTATTTATACTAATCTATTTTATGATAGGTTATAAATAAATTGAATCATAAATAAGTTGGGTGGAAATCTGCTCAATTTATTGGTCGAAAATAACTCAATCTACAAATTTTAATACATTTGGGTATGTATGACAATCCTAATAAATTCTATTTTAAAGTTCAAAGATATAAACCGAAGATTATTTTTATTTTTGAAAATAATTTTTAATTATGCTATTTAAAATCCGAATCAACAGATCGAAGGAGAGAAAAATGGGTAAACTTATAAATTTTACCATTTATAAAATCCACTATAACTTATTTATATGTCGGGGACTTCCACGAAATTAAAACAATTCATTACCCAATCCGTCTAACTTATATTTTTAAAGTATTCATAAATAATCCACAATTTATTTTGCCTATAATCCATGATATTCGTATTTAAGTGGATAAAAAAACCTGTTTTATCTACATTTTTAAAGTCATTTTGCCACACCCCTAGTAGTAGATACTGGAACAGAAGCTTACATGAATTGGAAAATGTTTGATTCAAGTAAATCAGAATCAATTTCTCAATTAATCTCAGATTTTGAAAGGTTTTGTAAAACAACTTCTTGATCTAAATCTTAATTCCGGTTTAAATTCTGATTTATAGTAATACCTTCTTTTTTTTTTTACAATTTTCATTGTTAGTATTAAGTCCAATTCGAAAATATGCAGGTTCTAAAACCGTAGGCAAATTCATTACACATCTTTTGAACCAAACTAATCAACATACAAAATATTGGTTGTGTTTCTCTGTGCATGAATATAGGTTTAGATGTTTGAATATTATTTACCCTCTCCAATATAATACAATTGACTGTGTAACCGATTCTCTTTGTTGAGAAAGACTCGTATGAGACCGTTTCACCATAAGTTATGATGAGACAAAAAGCAAAGTAAACTTTTAAAAATTATAAAATGTACCCCATGTCATCTCCCATCTTAAAAT